>RYFJ01004473.1:0-59263 GCA_003991445.1 Oryza meyeriana var. granulata | reverse complement strand
ACAGTGATTGGACATGTAGATCTCGGTACTATGGGAGACAGGGAGAGGGGCTTTAGTAGACATGTGAACCTGGATACCATATAGCACGAAGAGTCGTGATGACGATGGGGTGGATATTCACCATGCAATTAGGGCTGATGTGGCATCCGAAATGAGTTGTTGAAATCCGACAGTTCGGATTTGATCGAATAGGACGATGGCTGGGATTTGGATGGCAGGGCTTCTACGAAGATCGAAGGGTATGATTGTTAAAAGGTTAGACAGCCAAGATGACTCGGACTACTATCACCGGGTCCATCTGTTGTACATCGAGCAACTATCAACAGGTCCAGCAATGGCTGTTCAGAGGGATAGGGATGTGTGGGGCCGGCCTGTCAGGGGCACAGAGGAAAAGGTGGAACTCGTCATGGGCACTCAGCCGAGGGGTGGGCAACGTCGGCATGAGGGGCACGGTCATGGCGAGGCAGAGAGGAGACTCGACGGCACGACGACTTGGTGCAGGAGTATGCAACTCGAGGTGGCGCGACGCGGCGAAGACGATGACGATGGTGCACGGCGCTGCATGGGATGAGGAAGGGAGGAGGTGGCTCTGGCCGACGAGGATCGCTCACCGGTGATAGCTGCGGAGCAGTGGCGACGGCATACTCGAGAGGCAGCGGAGTGGCGGCGCACGGTAGAGGGGCGGCGGGCCTATGTATGGCTGGACGGCGATAGGGTCGCCGGAGCGGAGCGGCAGCCGGTGCGACGACGGCGACGCGAGCAGGGAGAGGTCAGGAGACGATGATGATGATCGTACAGGGCGTAGCGACGGTGACGGACGGCGACGAACAGGGGAAAAAGATGAGGCGCCGGTGTAGATGACAACAGCGATGCCGACGACGACGATAGGGAAAGGACAGAGGCGCCAGAGGGGCATAGGCTCACCAGTGGCAAAATTGACGACGAATGACGACACACGGGAGCAGGGCGCAGGAGATCAGAGCATGGGCGGCTCGGGTGTTGGGTTGCGCGGTTCTGGAGGGCAGGCTGTTACATCAGCCATCAAGGCTAATTCTGCTAACGATTCCAATCCAAAAACCACTTTCACAAAGCATTGGCAAACAACTCTATGCTAGGAGAATCACCTCACATTTGCTTGTAACCATGTGCGTTCGAACACTTGTTCATAACCTTTGCACAAAGGTGTGCGCTTTATTTACACGACGCGAGCTTACTCTCATATTGGCCAAGTGGGGAGATTTACGACAAGCCTTTTCAGGGAAGCAAGTCTAGGATGGTATATCGCCCTATAGAATGGTCCTAGACCAAGTACTAGGAAATCCCATTTCCTGTATCTAGGGTCGTGGGTATATCGCTCTCTTGGCACCTTAAGGACTCCTCTTCTATTAGCAACCTGACGACGGACACCCAGATCCACTAATACATAGCCAAGAGCATCCTATACCACCCTTGTGGTCGTACTGTGATATACTCGAATGAAATTCCCCAAGGAATCGGTTTCTTATATGCGAATATAAGGCATGCACTAACCACACAGGAGGCACTTTGCATGCGGGGGGTTTTCACAAACCATTTTTATTTCACAAACATGCGCACCAAGGGTTGGGTTTTTGAAGCTTTCGAAGCCCTGTTTTCTTATATTGACAAACAAGTGTAATTAGTGGGACCATCAGTACCCATGCTTAGGGAGCACGGTTCCTGAGGTTCCTTGCAGGTGGAGCGACAAGGGATAAGCACCAAATCCTAGAGGAACAGTGCAACTACTGTTGTAGGTCGTTGGTTCACTGCACGACCAAGGCCGGTCAAATTAAAGTGCTACTATACTAATGCAATTTTACAAGCAAAACATGTTATAAATTAGGAGTAATATGATCAAAGGGTGACTTGCCTTAGTCTTCATCTTCAAATCCTTCGAAATACTTCATCCGAAATAATTTTCGTCGTGAACTATGCACAAAAGAGAGAAAACCACACAGAACCCTAAAAATAAAATACTATTATTCATAACTAATAGTGCGATTGGGTAGGTCTTAATTTTATAAAATTTTAGAGACTTAAATGGGTCAATCGGAGTTATGGTTGAGAAGATATGAATTTTGATGGTTAAATGAATTTTTTGGAAAAATAAAGGATTTGATTAATCGGGAAAAGCAATATTCCCTAGAATATTCTTTGGGTTGACTGGTGGGGCCCAAAGGTCAAAGAGAGGGGAGAGGAGGGTGCATGGTGGACTCAGTCCTTAAACGGGAAGAGAAGGGAGACCGGTGGTCCACGGTTTGTTGGGCTTGGCCCAGTGGCCTTTTGCCCAAGGACAGATGGAGGAGGCTGCAGGAGAGGGTGGTTTGCTAATGGCCCATTTGATGGCCTAAGGTGGCCCAGGTCCAAAAGGTTAAGGCAGTGGTCCACATGTTAGTGGCTCAAGGTTTGAAATAGGGTTTAATTGGGTTACGGGCCCATGTGACAGTGAGAGGAGAGAGGGATTAGGAGGGGTTAATGTGTGGGTCCACATCTTAGTGACGAGGAGGGACGAGGTGGCTGTCCACATGGCTTGCCACGTCCGACAGTGAGGGCTGGAGGGCATGGCTGCCCGATCCGACAGCCAGCGGAGCTCGGTTGACGTCAGGGAATGGTAGCTAGAGAAAGGATGCAGGGTATGGCGGTGGTTAGGGGAGATGGAGAGGAAGATGGATAGACGAGGTATGACGGTAGCCAGCGGCAGAACTCCGAGGACAGCGGCAAGGCCGTGCGTCGTTTGGTCACCGACGGCGTGGGAATGGGGATCAAGGGACTTCGGGTGCTCTGGTTAGAGGGAAAGGAGAGGAGGTGGAGAAGCTCATCGAAGCAGGGAAAGCACAGTAGCGGCTTGATGAAGTCGAGCTCGATATGGAGCACGGCTGTCGTGGGTCGTGGGAGGTGTGATGGCGGTGAGCGGTTAGGGCCTATTTATAGGCGAGTGCAATGCAAGGAGACAAGGGGGCACGATGAGATATTTGTGGAGATTTTTCTGGCGCACGTGTCAAGCATGAGCCGATGGGATGGGAAAAGACTTTGGGAGACATGGTGGTCGTGCTGGCTGGAGGTAGCCCTGGGACCAGTTAACCGATAACCGAACCGAACCGAAATAACCGAATAAGTCGGTTAATTCGGTTTTCGGTGTTCGGTTCGGTTCTTGTTTTTTGTTTGTTCGGTAGTCGGTTTTCGGTTCGGTTTTTAAGTTCTATTAACCGATCTACCGAAAAACCGAACAATGTCCCGTGCCCGCCGCTCGTGCCCCGCGGCCCACAGCCGCCCGCCGGCCCGTGCCCGCGCCCAGCGCCCGATCGCCCGCCGCCGTGCCCCGCAGCGCCCGTGCCGGTCGCCCCCGCCCGTGCCCCGCGCCCCGCAGCACCCGTGCCCCGCAGCGCCCGTGCCCGGCGCCTCGCAGCGCCCGGTCGCCCGTGCCCCGTGCCTCGCGCCCAGTCGCCCGTGCCCCGTGCCCCGCATCCCGCTCCCCGCAGCCGCCCGTGCCCTGCGCTCCGCGACCAGCGCCCAGTCGCCCGCCGCCCGCGCCCCGCAGCGCCCGGTCGCTCGGTTATTTCGGATTAACCGATTAACCGAACCGAATTAACCATAACCGAACTGGTCGGTTATTGGTTTTTTCCCTAGAATTTCGGTTGCCATTTTCCAATAACCGAATTACATTCTAACCAAATTAACCGAACCGTTTAAACCGAATTAACCGAAATCCCAGGCCTAGCTGGAGGGGAGGAAGAGAGGGATTGAACGACAGGGAGATGGATGGATCGGTGGGACACGGTGTTGACTTTGGTGGCATGGCCAGACGTAGCAGGGACGTGGAGGGGAGATATTTTTGCCTAGGAAGGATTTTTTTTCTCGGTGGGGCGTTTTATCGAGCATGTGAGATGCGTGCGGGAGAGGACGGAGGAGGGAGACGACCGCGCTAGCGAGTGTTCACGGGCAGGCATCAGGAAGCTAGCAGCTGATGAGCAGGCCAGTGGAGTGGGATTAAGTGGCAGGCAGTCGTGCGGATGGCTTCGGGCGGCCGCTGTGCAAGGCGCTTGTGCGAGCAGGTCGTCGGCCGGTGTGGCTGCACGGAAAAGGAGATGGAAAGAGCTGGCGGGGCTGGGCTGCATGGGAGGAGGAAAGAAAGAGGAGGTCAAGCGGGCCAGGAAAGAAGGAAGGAGAGGGAGAATGTTTGGGCTGAGGGGAGGATGGCTTGGTTTGGATAGTGGACTTGGAAATTTTCCAGGGAATTATTAGATATATATTTGTAGGATTGGATATTTGAATTCCAAATTTGATATTTGATCTTAGGACTTCAAACAAGTGCTTCAATACTACTCCCTCGGTCCCATAATATAAGGGATTATGCCATTTTTTTTTCAAAAAACTAATGAAGTAGCAAAAGGACAAGTCATGGTACAATAGGTGATAGTTGGGGTAATAAATTAGTATAAAATATGGTAGGTGGGAAATAAACTAGTATAAAAGTTGGTAGATAAAGAATAAAATAGTACAAAAGTTAATAGGCGGGGAATAAAATATTGTCTCAAGATCACAATATCCCCTATATTTTGGAAGAAGTTAGAAGGGCAAAATCTCTTATATTATGGGACAGAGAGAGTAGAACTTTGATATTTTTGAAATAGATTTGAATTTTGAGAGAAAGATTGGAAGGGAAAAGAGAGGGATACATAAGAGAATTTGCATTTCAAAAATTTGGAATTTGAACCAGAGATTTAGAGGAGAGAATTTTTTATTGATTTTTGAGTGATGGAAGAGGGATTAGAGTTTGAATTATTCAACGGGATTTTCGATGGGTTTAGAGAGACGTCGAATCTCAAAATTCGAGTCTCAGGTCATTAGATGGATTTTGAATCAAAATTTTGGGGTCTCAAGGTAGAGATTAGATTGAGATCCTAGCACTTAGATCCTTAATTCAGATACAAAGAGCCAAAATTTTGAAATTAGGTTTTTATTCAAAATAGTTTTTAACGACCTAAAAACCGGGCGTTACAGGTCTCCCCTCGAAGGATAAACCAGCTGCATTTTCAATAAGTGCTCTGCAATTAACCACACTTTGTTTATATGTGATCGAAGGGTGTTCTCCATGTCTTATTTCTTCTCGATATTTAGGCACATAATAGATATGTCTGCAAGGGAAACTATATTAAGCCCTCAATGGTACGAGCCCTCATTTGTTCCATGCATATTTAAAAATATACTTTGAAGAAAATAGAGCACATAGACGATTGTGTACGTTACATGCATATTCTTGGAAAAACAAAACATACCAAATCAGAATACGAAAAGGTTCAGTCAAATTCATAGTTGGATTGTTACTTTAATTTCTTCATATGCACATTATAGATCGAGTTTGATATTGTATGTTTATGGAAGAATATGTGAGTAATCTACGCTCACATGTTTGTGAAATTAAACGACATATCGTGACACCAAAGTAGTTTATTTTATCTATTTTTTCATATTTAATAATAGTTCTTTAGACAACATACGGCGAACGATAGCACAACTCCAAAATGCCAACTGTATATAAAAAGACGACAAATCCACTCAATGTTGAACATTTTTAAGGTAAGAAACTGTTTGATCAATCAATGGCCAACTGCAAAATTAAGTAGATGAACGCACGCCAATTATGGATCCATCGATAGCTAGCTAGCCATATAAGCTAGCAATGGAGCAGGTCGGCGGCCAAGCTAGGCGACGTAGTACATGGGGTTAGGAAACTTGAAGGTGCGGCAGCCCTCCGGCGAGCCGAGGATGTCGCTCCACTGGTCGCCGATGTTGCCGATGATGACGTAGCCGGCGCTCACCAGCTTCTGACGCTCGCCGGTCTTGAACGCCTGCGTCGAGGTCTGGAGCCCAAACGGCTGGAGCAGCAGCTTCTCCCAACTGCAGTAGCCCTGCTGGACGAGGTTGTGGGCGGTGACGGCCCTCTGGTCCTCGGTGCGGTCGGTCAGGAACACCGGCTTGATGCCGAGCTGAAGCAGCCGCCGGTAAAGCCGCAGCGTCCCCTGCAGCGCCGGCGCGCTCCCCCCGGCCACGTACTGGAGGAAGCTCGTGCGGTCGTATGGCTGAGCTCTGCGAAAGCGGTTAGTAATTGAAATAGTAGTCACCAACCAGTATATTCTTCGAGTTACAGGGTCTTAATCTAAAAAATAAGAGTCCATGTACATCAATTGAACTTTGCTAATTATTAATTTCGAATTTAGGAATTAAATAAATAAAATACTAGGATGGGTGCAAATTTATATATTTATTAAACTTTATGATAACTAAAAAAAGCTGGTTGACCTAGGGTATGCGTATACGTACCCGTAGCCATGGTTGGCTTGGTAAGGCAGGGTGGAGAGGGCGGTCTCGTCGACGTCGAACACCCAGATCTCCTTGCCCTTGCCGGAGAGCTTGAGGCTCTCGGCGTAGGCGACGGCCTCGTTGATGACGACGTCGGAGTCGCGTTGGTAGCGCTCGCCGGTCATGTAGTCGGCGACATAGTCGGCGCAATCCGCCGACACCGTTTTCCAGCCGATGATGTTGTGCGCCTCCAAGGCCGTCCTCACGCTGCCGCAGTACGGCGCAGCGGGCTTGGGCGCAGGCTCTTCCGCCAGCTCATCGCCATAGCCCATGATAACCTCCTCGCCGGTGCAGAAGTAGGAGCCCGCCGCCGCAGCCACCATGAGCAGGAGTAGCAACCTCGCCGTCGCCATTACTACTGCCGCGTTCTACGCTAGCTGGCTACACCAGTACACTTCTTGAGCAGTGAGCTGCAGAGGTGGTGTGTGAGGAGGCTGTGAGCTGCAGCTATCGAGGAGGCCATGGCGCTTATATAGTAGACGAGAGAGGAGAGCTGAGTGATTTTAGTAGGGGAATCACATCACACGGGTCAACGTCGAGCTGCGTCGTACGGTGCGAGCTCAACATTTTACCGGCGAGCTCTTTCTGCCACTAACGCACGGAATTTATGTGTAGAAATACCTTTTAGGTGAAATGTTTTTTTAGAAAAAGTGAAAGTACGATGATTGGGAGAGAAGGACGGCTTTTATAATAGAAGAGATATTATCTACGGATGCATGCAAGCAGCATGGTCGATTTCGTTGGCACTTAACTGCATGCAGCATCTCGGCCGGGGCAGGCCGCAGCCGGAGTGCGACGGCGCGCCCGGCAACACAGTGGTCAAGTGTCAGAAATAATGTTGTTGCTGTATAATAATGTATGGCTGCATGCATGGCATGTATAGTACTAGCTACGTACTAGCAATTAATTAAGGAGTGACATGGACAACATGCTACAAGTGGAACCGTGTGCGCTGGGAAGCAGTAGTCAAGTAGTTGGCGATCGCATGCTTCAATAATGCACGCGCATATATAATCTGTCGAATGTGTGCGAGTTGGGCTCATTGTGGAGCCATAATTAAGTTTACGATCACCGGAGAAAAATGAATTTTTTTATTTTTATATTTATTTAATAAAATATTTACAAAACTACATTTTTATTTCAAAAATTTACAAAAATATACTCCCACCGCTCTTTGGGAGGGCGATTTTTATAAATCGTCCTTCCAAAGGGCGATTTAATGACGTGGCTGACGGCCGTTGGCCGTCCATTTGCAGGCGGCCCCCCGGGCCACCTAAAAACCGCCATCTGAGAGGGCGGCAAGGGGGCCGCCTGTAAAAATCCGCTCGGGGGCCGGCCATTTTACAGGAGGCCCTCTTGCCGCCCTCTCAGAGGGCGGTTTTTAGGTGGCCTGGGGGGCCGCCTGCAAATTGGCCGGCCCCGACCGGATTTTTGCAGGCGGCCCCCTTGCCGCCCTCTCCGAGGGCGATTTTTGGGTGCCCAGGTATAAAACCCCCTCCCACTCTAAAAAAATATCATAAAATTCACACAAATGTGGTATGATGTCCAAAGCAGATGGTGCATACGTCATATGGGTACTAATTTCTACAGACGCATGGAGTGCGCCAAACACGACCACACGCGTGATTTGTGTGAATTTTATGATATTTTTTTTAGAGTGGGAGGGGGTTTTATACCTGGGCACCCAAAAATCGCCCTCGGAGAGGGCGGCAAGGGGGCCGCTTGCAAAAATCCGGCCGGGGCTGGCCAATTTGCAGGCGGCCCCCCGGGCCACCTAAAAACCGCCCTCTGAGAGGGCGGCAAGGGGGCCTCCTGTAAAATGGCCGGCCCCCGGCTGGATTTTTGCAGGCGGCCCCCTTGCAGCCCTCTCAGAGGGCGGTTTTTAGGTGGCTCGGGGGGCCGCCTGCAAATTGCCTGACGGCCATCGGCCACGTCATTAAATCGCCCTCCCAGAGGGCGGTGGGAGTATATTTTTGTAAATTTTTGAAATAAAAATGTAGTTTTGTAAATATTTTATTAAATAAATATAAAAATAAAAAAAATTCGGAGAAAAATAGGGTTGTAGAGCTGACTTTTTCATTGTAACACATTTGTTGGTGGGCTCGAGTGAATAATGAACAAAGAGAAGGGAGAAAAAGAAAGGTACTAGCTGTGTCTCTAGCTTCGTTTCTTTAATAAGATAGGTCAGCAAGAAAGCTTGTATATATTAATAACGGGATAAGTCTTTTTGATCCCTTAACTATCACATTTATCTAAAATACACCTTTTTTACTCTAAAACTAGGTATTTAACCCCTTCAACTCTTAAAACCGTTTAATTTACTCTCTACGTTCAAATCGAGGTGGTTTTCACCTATGTGGCATTGACATAGTGGTCCACTCAGCTGAACAAAATTAAAAAAACAAAAGGCCCATATCTCAGCTATCAGGGACCATCTCTCCCATATCTTTCGTTCTCCCTAACTCTTCTCTCATCTATGGTCTTCACCGCTATTGTTGCTGTCACCGGCTCGTTGAACTCGAGCTCCACCTCTGCCTCCTCCACGAGCTCGAGCTTAAGCTTCACATTCACCGCATCCTCAGAGCTTCGAGTCCTTGATAGCTACCGCTTAGTCGAGCCTGTGCTCAGTGTCCCCGAGCACCACCACCTCTCCACCGTCGCTGGTGCATGAAACTCGAGCTGTGTCATTGCCTTTTGCAGCTCCACCGCCTCCTCCATGAGCTCAGTCTTGAGCTTCGTATCCACTACCTCCACCGAGCTCCAAGTCCCTGATTGCCGCCCCCCTGATTGAGCTGTTGCTCAGCGTCCCTGAGCACCGTTGAGCTGCTGCACAAGCATTGCGGTGCTACTCTATGGAGATGGAGGCGGGGGTGACAACGAGCCAACGGCCAGATCTAGGGCTACATCAGGTTCTCGGCATGGGGGCATGGGGGCTTGGAGCGGAAAAGGTGGACGGATACTCAAAGCGGCCAACAGACAAGGTACTCCAACTTGGAGCGGCGCCGACGGATGAGGCCTCCGACAGGTGCCAGTAGACGATCGGATGGGAGCTCCAGTCAGGTGTGGCTGTTTGGAGCTCTCTACCTCCCTAAGCGCCGTCTTCTCCTTGAATGATGACCCGTCTGTTGCTCAGGACCTCGAGAACGTGTCGGTAAATACATGCGTAAAATATGTACATCCAATACCATTGGCAAATAACTATTAGTGATATGCTTAATTTACCCCGTTATGAAGGCAACTAGCTCTTCGTCCCATCATCTAAGCAGACCAAATCAAATGCCAAAGCATAGATACACTGTTATGGTACTAGGGAGGATGGTGTCCCCGTTGAACCATTGGATGCACTGTAGGCTTGGAGAAGGACGTGTGGTTGCATTGTTAGAGAGTTCTTTCCAATCAAATACCAAGCCTAGAGGCCTAATAAATCCCATCCAGAACTTGTTGTGATTCCAAATGATGACAAGAATATGAGAAGATCTCCCTTCCTCCCGGTACTAAGGAGCTAGCCATGAAAGCTAGTTTGAAGGAGATGCCAGCCTTCTTCAAAAGGTATAGGGGTGAACTTTACAGGAGATTTGTGCTAAAGGGCGAGACCCCAAACTTTGGACTTGCCTAGTACAAACCGTTGGAACCATTATAGGATGACTTCGTCACTTAGAAGACATCTGAGATGGCCTAGGAAATTAGTACACAGAATAAAGCCAATTCACTTAAGAATACAGACCCCCACCACCTTGGTCCTAGTGGATACACAAAGGCGGAGCCGGTATAGGATCAACAGCTGCAAGATCTGGTGGAAAAAGGTGTTGAACTAGTGGTGTTAGGCTGGAACAGAAGATCGAGGAACTACACCCTTATGAGAAAGCCGCAAATCATGGAAGACGGCAGCTTGGTATCAAGAGGTCCCCGACAAGAGGAGGTGAACCAAAGGATAGCCGAAGCTCACATGAAATCCTCCTCTGGAGAGTTCACGCCAAACTGTGAGAACGATGAACAAACTCTTGCCCTTAGGAACAAAGAGCACTCTGGCCGCACAAGGGGATTAGGTGTTGTACCATGGAAGAAGGGATTTCCAGAGTCAGCCGAAAGCTATAGATCTCATAGCAGAGGCAAGGCTGCAGAGACGACAATTTTGCAAGAAAGGATCAATGCTGAGGTTTGTTAAATCTTGAGGAGTAGGTGGAGGCATAGGTTGTTGCTCGACTGCAGGAACACATATCTAAGGTTGAGGCTATGTTATCGGCATAGTATAAAGTACACCTGAAGCAAGCAATGTCTCAGATGCTAGTTGACAGGATCATAATGCCTAGCCTAGCCGAAGTGTGCCGAGATATTCCACACATTATCCTGTGGACAATATTACGAGACCAACTTCATGCAAGCTCCACGTAGTTTATTGGGAGCACCTTAGCAAAGAGGTGGCCGAGGGCACAGCTCACTCACGTGAGTCAGGAATGACACTATATGGATGTACACTTCCCTATGGCTATGCGAGGGTTCATGTCGAGCTTGTGAAGCCCAAGTATGTGAATGAGAAGATAGATATCCCACCTGAGGACGATGTCATAACCCTAGGATAGGCTCTACATTATCCTATTGCATGGCCGAAGTGCTACATCATTCCAGAGGATGAGGAGGTATCTTCTCCACCACATCCTGGCCACAAGTCACCAGCCGAGGAACCGCGTCTGAAGATCCCGACTCCACCACCACTTCCCCCTTTGCCGACCAACAAAATGAGGGGGCGTGGTAGTACTTCTGTGAGGCCAATAGAATCGAAGAAATCAACATCCTCACAGAAGTGTAAAACAACTTCTGGCTGTCCTAAGGAGAGTCTGAATGACATGAGCGGAAATATCACGTCACTCCTCAAGCCTAAAGAGAACAAAAAGTTAGAACCGGTGGATCCTCAGGTTCAAATATTCTTCATTGGCATGGCGAAGAGACAGGGCGCCCCACCACCGATGATGTTGGACTATGAACGAATCATAGGAAAGAAGCATATGCAAATAGAAGCCCATTGTAATCTCCTAATAGCTCATTGGGTACCAAACGAGCATCCACTTGTTGTTATTGAATATGGATTGGCTCATAAATACAAATTGGGATCTTCTTTGGTCAAGCCAAAACATCTCGGCAGACCTAGATGAGGAGATTACATGAATAATACATGACGGAGTCACAAAACGGCATGGTTCATCTTGCTGCATACTCTACCAACAACCATTTCCTCCACGGCGATGGAGTGATATATCTTGGTTTCGAGCAACTATTACATCTCTACCAAAAGACTCCCTGGATGCCTGTATCATGTAGATCTGGATTCTGTAAGTACCACATATATCACTTACAGCACGATTAAAGGCATAAGGTGTTGGTTGTATATCTAACCTCCCTAGTTTTTGCAGAAGGTGTGCGATGAGGTGCAGGAGTAACTAATTATCAATCGGCTTTCTTGAACTATAGGTTATGAATATGACAATGGTTGCCCAATAGCCGAAGGATGTGGTGGATTATGTAGTGTCAGCTTTGAGTAGGCATATAGACAAGGACACAATTCTCGTGCCATACCTCATGAAGTACGTGTCTTTCTATCCTTAGGTCATATTTACTATTTAGATCTTTTCGTTATCATACAACTATTTATATCCATCTAACTTCTCATGTGCACACGGGTCATTGGATTTTCCTTATCATCGAAACGCATAGGGACCATATTGTTGTTATGTATTCCTGTCGGAAGGACAAATCCCTATACCAGAAAGTCATTGACGTCATGAACACTGTGTTCAATTATTACAAGAAATCAACTAAGAAAATTAAATGGAGTGTGGGGACTGACTTTCCTTGCCTTAGACAACCTACAGGAAACAATCGATGTGGCTTCTATGTGATGCGATATATCATGCATTTTACAGACGACTACTTCTATGTTGACGATGAAGATGTATATATCTCTTTGCGATGCATATACAACACAATTGTACTAAGTTCTATATTTTATATGACATGCTTAGTGGTTCGAATCTAGCAAATAGGCACAAGTGAATTGCTAGATCATCAAGTCTAGGCCCTTCAAGATGAATTCGCTGGCTTCATCGTTAGGGAAATCCTTTCTCCAAAAGACGCGTACCATTTATCGAGAGACCATCGTAATAAACAGTAAAAAAAGTGTCAGCATCTCTACAAGACATTGATTTGTCAAGGCGTTCATCGACAAAGTAGCTTGTAACGATATTAATTACTCTCATCTTCGTAACGACATTTAATATTAATGACTACATGTGATGTATAATTAATGATGGATATTAACTAGACGATGTATAATTAATAAAATTAAATAATTATTTGTTTACATGTGATGGACATTAATTAAGTAATAGATGTATAATTATTGAAATTAAATAATTCTTTTTTATTTCGGTTGAATCATCTGTCCTACTTGGGGCAATAACCGACATTGATGATTTTGGCCATCAGTGCCGGTTTAAGACCCAACCCGAGACTGATGACCTACCTAGGAGCCCGTTTTCACGCGCTCTTGGGGCTCATTTGTCCCGGGTCTACAACCGGGACTGATAACCCACAGATGACGAGGGGTCATCAGTCCTAGAAGTCTAGTGTCGGGTTAAGAACCGGGACTGATGAAGGTTCTCAACTAGCACTGATATCGTTTTCTATAGTATTGGCCGGTGTCTTTTTTACGCACTGTGCCTAACGAGCTCCGCCATTGCTGCTGTTGCCGCCTCCAGAGGGATCCGTAGTCCCTCGAGGAGACAGAGAGGAGGAACAGATAGGTGGAAGAATGGAAGGATGACAAGTGGGGCCTATGATTTTTGAATGACTTAATTTTTATGCTGCTTGGATTGCCATGTCGACGAATACTGAGTGGTTTTTAGGGTGAGTAAACGAACGGTTTGAAGAGTTGAGGGAGTTGAATACCAGGTTTTGAACTTGATGGGTGTATTCTATAAATACTCAGCTGCAGGACAGTGTCGGCGCTCGCCGGCACGCTGCCGTTCGGCGCAGGCGGCATGGTACGGTCGTCACCGTGCACTGAACGATCATATATTGCTCAGCACAGGCTTCTTGTATTTCTCCTATTTTCCACAAGATTGTCCCATGGACGTGCATTAGCCATTGGCTCATCATCGTCATCATTAATATAATTGTCATGGTAATCATTTGGTAGGTTCTGGCAAGAACGTAGCTTCTTATCCTTGATGGAGCTAAAGGAGTAATCTGGCGCGCCAAATAGATCAATGTTTATTTTTTGATAGATGCATGTTTATTTTCTCTCTTGGATTCTGCATGTAACGGCCGGCAAATCTGAATCAGTCAGCCCGCAGTTAGCTATTCCTTCGTTTTTCAGTCATAGTGTTTGAGCCGGCTCCCGATCGTGCCATGACACGTTTAGTAGGAGGATCCGGTAAAATCGTTGTTTTTGTTATGCATGTAACAACCTCGTTTGAGGGAGAATAAAAGGAAGAGAAAGGAGAAACACTGCTTTGGTTACGCAGCACCAAAACTCTCGGCTCTGGCACTCTGTTTTTCTCTGTTCTAAGACCAATTTGTTCATGTTGCTGTAGCGCGTCTGAAAAAGTTCAAGACCTGTTTAGAACGTACGAAGACAAAACAGAAATAGAAACACGGAAAAGTAAAACATAGGAATACAGATATAAAACAGAGTAATGAAAAACACATAAAAAATTATAGTGGTGGAAGTTTGGAACAAAGGATTATTTCTCCCTCCTCTATCCACAAACTCAACTCAAGCGTGTGGCTGCCTGCAGCTTCGGCTGTGCAGGGCAGCAGCAGTGGAACAGTGAGAGATTCGAGCCACGATTTGGCCTTGAGCTCCACAGCTATCTTCAATAATAGTTCTTATTTTAGAGCCTTTAAAAATTAATTAGGGGTTGTCTCTATTTTCTTTAAACCTTAAAAATGTTTTTAACTGCAGTAACAATCCTCATTTCTTTTTTTCTTCTATTTCACCATATAATCTATGTTTATGCTAGTTTAACACCATAATAATTAAACATAAATATTTATAATACATAGAATTCATCCATATACAAATTTATAATTTAGAATACCACACTTCAAATTTTAAATTCAAAATTTTCAAACATGAAAATGACATATCCTATCTGCAAATGTTCAATACACCTAATAGTCCCTAGAAATGGTTCAATAGTACTAATAGACAAAAGAAAAAATTGCATTCTATTATTTAATAGATGGATTTCATAATTCTACAACCAATCCACAAAGTGCACCACTTGCATCCATTTTTCTACAAATTCCACAGAATTTCCACAAATCATATGAAATAAGAAAAAAAACATTTTATCTTGATGTGTGGAGAGATTGTCGGCCAGAGAGGAGCACCAGCTGGATGAGGCCACCTGGAGGAGGAGGCCACCAGCGAGGAGCGGCGCCCGGGAGGGCCGCTAGGGAGGTGGGGCCACTGAGGAGGACCGCCAGGGAGGAGTGCCGCTGGGAGGAAGACGGCGCCGCGCGGGAAAAAAAGGAGGCGCGTGCTGGGAAATTTCTTCCACGCCTCCCAACCATGGATGGGGGCTGTGCAATAGAGCCTCTAGGACTAGAGGCCTACGCCGGTGATTTAGGGTCCTCCCTATTTTAGAGACACTGCTAGATCTTGTTTTTTATGTCAATATCTAAAAACTATTTGGGGTTTTGTTTGAAGATCCTGCTGTAGATACTCTAATTCGGCGGCAGAAGGGCGACGTGCAGCGCCTTGAGCTCATGCAGCGCTAGCTTTGACGGTGGTTCGGCGGCACGTGGGCGGCGGCGGAGCTCGCTAGGCACTGGGAGCTCGAGCTTCGATGGCAGGAGGACGGCGGAGCTCACACAAAGCTCGAGATGGTGCTGGAAACCTACGATTCAGCGGCAGCAGGAACGTGACAAAGGCGCAGGAAGAGAAAAAAAAAGGCCTTAAGTGGATGTGAATTTTTATGTGTTTTTACTTCCAAAGTGCGGGTTTAGGTAGCTTTCGGCAGGGAAGGAAGGGAGACAAAACTCGCTTGTTTTTCATGAGTATGTATCTTAAATTGTTAAATGGTATATTTTTTGTAAAAATTTTTTTATATAGAAGTTATTTAAAAAATCAAATAAATCCATTTTTTAAATTTATAATAATTAAAACTTAATTAATCATACACTAATGGCTTGTCTCGTTTTGCATACGTTGAAACTTTTAGCTCTTCCGCTCCTACCGAACACACCTGTCGGAGGATGAAACCTCGACGGCGGGAAGTCAGGAGACCCCCCTTTTGAGATTCGGCCAGGGGAGTAGTTCTCAGGGGAAGCCAGCGTCAGGGTGTAGAAGAAAGATACGCGAAGAAGACGTAGAAGAAACAGAGGAGTCCGGACCGTCCGAAGCGGCTCTGGACCGTCCGAACCGTGAACGAAGGTAGAAGGGTCCGGACCGTCCGAACCGGGGAGATCGCGCAGGGAAGAAGGGATCGATGCACAAGGAAGACACGGGGATTTATACAGGTTCGGGCCGCCGGAGCGTAATACCCTACTCCTGTGCGTGTTTTGCTATGAGGTGGATGAATGTGGTATTATGGTTACAAGGTGTATCTAGCTCACGGCCGGAGCCGGAGAAGAAGAACAGTGGTTAGAGAGTGAGCTCGGGGGTGCAGAGCAGAGAGTTAGAGGACGGGGAAGCTCCTGTCTAGTTCGGCCTCCTTTTCTCGGTGGCTTGGATCCTCCTTTTATAATCAAGGGAGTCCACAGTACCAGCACACCAAGAGAGAGAGAGAGTGTGTTTCTGGAGAGTTCTCTGGTCCTCCCCTCCGCCTGCGACGCCCACGCCGGAGTTGGAAGACGTCCAGTCGCTCACATCCGCCTGCAAAGCCTGCGCCGGAGTCGGTGGAACGTCTGGTCGCTCTCGTCCCCGCTTGCTGAGCCCATGCTGGAGTAGGTATGCAGCGGGCGGTAGAGTCGTGAGGATGTGATGGGATGTGATGGAGCACGCTGACGAAGTCAAGAGTCTCTGACTGCTTGGACTTCGGCGCACGCCCTCGTCACAGAAGTCAACAGGCCTCTGACAGCAGTCAGGTGTCCACGGGGGGCCGTCCTGAGACACTTACGCGTGGCGGAGCGGACGACAGGGGCAACGTGCCCCGTCGCCTCATCATTAATGCTGATATTTGGAGAGCTGGTCCATCGATCCTGCCGGAGACCGACATGTGGGCCCCGGGCAGGGAGTGAGACGATGGCGCCCGGAGGCAAGGTACGAGCCCGAGGCCAACGATGCCTCGGGGCCGAAACTGGTGGGGGCGGCGCCCCGGGGACGGGCCCGGGGCCGATAGAGGCGGCGCCCCGGGGTCGTGCCCGGGGCCGAAGGCGAGGGCGCCCCGGGGACGTGCCCGGGGCCGATAGGCGCGGCGCCCCGGGACCGAAGGCGAGATGGCCCCTCGGGGAACTGACTTGGCCGATGACCCACGCATCGCCAGGGTATGTGGGACCCCCTATCCCATTTCGCCGACAGTGGCCCCTGGCCCTGTTGCTCGGCCGGAACCGCTCTGGGCAGGAACGGGGCCACGTCTTTGAAGAAATGAGGGGACGCTGGGTCCACCTGGTTCATCTTGAGCTGGTGGAGCTTGACGTCTTTGTTGCCTTAGACGGGATACGTGCCCGGGACCCGGGCTGAAAACATGGAACGAGTGTTGAGGAAGGCCGGCGGCAGCGGTCGTGATGGTGATGCGGCAGCTTGCCGCCCGTACTGTCGCCAGCGAGTTCTTCGTGGCGACCGCTGGCCGGAGACGGCGGCAGGAATGAGGCGCGCCGTCCGCTTGGAGGCCGCCACCAAATCCGCCACCGATGAGTTCTCCCGTGCCTGGCCCGAGATGGAGGCGCGGGAGAAGGAAGCACTTCTCCCGGGGAGAACGCGTTCGGGCCCAGGAGGCTGGGCTCGCGTCCCGGGGGCGTGAGTTCGGCGTGCGCGAGGGAGTCGCGGTTGTTCGCGAGGAGGCACGGGAGGCCGTGGTCGAATCCGCTGCCCCGGAGGCAGGGTTCTTCGACCGCGGCGAACATCTTGTAGAGCCGATGCCTGACGAAGAGGTTGAGGAAGACGCCGGTTTCCTTCAGACGCCATACGCGGGCGCCTTCGGGGCCCGGGGGCCCTCCATGCCCCCGAGCGCTCCTCTTCCGACGTCGCCCGGGGTCCGGTCAGAGGTACACCGGTGACTGTCCCCCGTACGATCAGGGCCTCGCTTGTGCTTGCGTCCCGGGTTTGCCTGTCTTGTACAAAGAGAGACATTTGTATATGTATATGATCATGTTTATATTTTCGTACCTTAGTTTATTGTGTTGTTCGGAGGTTGTTGGTGTTCGGGGGATGGAACTCGGACTCGCTTCCCTCGCGAGCCCGAGTCCGGCATGTGCTTGGGACCCGGGGGCCCCGGCTGTCATGCGGATACGTGTCCGGGACCCGGGGGCCCCGGACTGAAATACGGTTTTGATATAAGCCGGGTTCCGGGGGCCCGGGCTTGAATATGGGATGTGAGACGACCTTTCGGAAGCATTCTCGCCTGGGCAGTGCTATCCGGGCTATCGCGCCCTATTCCGGGTGTCGCGTTCCTAGGCTTGCACTCGCCTTGGTGAGGCCGCCCTGGTTCGGCACCCTGGTGTTGGGCCCGGGGCACGGATTCGGGAATCCGTGCCTCGGCTCAAATATGTGCCCGGGACCCAGGGGCCCCGGACTAAATAAGGGGCGCGAGACGACCTTCCGGACGCATTCTCGCCGGGACGGTGCTGTCCGGGCTATCGCGCCCTATTCCGGGTGTCGCGTTCCTAGACTTGCACTCGCCTTGGCGAGGCCGTCCTGGTTCGGCACCTCGGTGTCGGGCCCGAGGCACGGATTCGGGAATCTGTGCCTCGGCTCAAACATGCACCCGGGACCCAGGGGGCCCTGGACTGTTATGCGGTTTGACGTGGTCGACATATGCCCGGGCACGGGGGCCCCGGCTAAGGATTATGGACCATGTCGGGACAACTTCTCCGGAACCCGCTTTTGCCGAAGCGACGCCGTCCGGGTACTCGTGCCCTGTGAGGGTCATTCCGGACGCCACGTTCCTAGGCGCGCATTCGCCTTGGCGATGCCGCCCCGGGTCGGGCTCCTCGGAGTCGGGCCCGGGAGGTAAGTCCCAAGCCATATGTTTGCTGGGCGAGGGGCGCTCTGCGACGTGCGCCACGCTCGCTACCTGCGGAATATTATCGGTGCGTGCCCAACCATCAACTCGCGTGTCATGACTTGAGGCCACGGCGCGAGGAGCAGGCACGAGCCCCGCTGCCGAGGGCAGCGAGGACGCTCTCTGGTTCTGGTCTGTCAGGGGCCATGCTCGGGCTTAGCTTCCCTTGCGAGGGTGCGAGCTCTTGACACCAGGAGAAGACCCTCGACCGGGAGCGGCCTGCCCGGACTCGCGCTCGACAGGGCGGCGTGGTCCGGACTATCACGCCGGGACCCGGAGGTCCCGGACTGAGTCGGGACGAACCGTCCGGACTCGCCATCGCGTCCGATAGAGTCCCTATGACAAAGGAAAGGGGAAGGCTTCCTCTAATAAAGGGGGAGAGGAGAGATTTTCATTAAACCAAAAGCCAACCAAAGAACCAGAACCGATACAGTCGACGCTTTCCGGGAATGTGGGACGAATCGGGACGATCTCTTCGGGCTTGAAAAGTGTCGGGACGTCCTTCCCGGACACGCTCTCGCCAGGGCGAAGCTATCCGGGTTGTCGGTCCCCATCTGGTTATGAGAATGTTGATGTTGTCCCGAGCGCCGTGTTCCTAGGCCCGCACTCGCCCTGGCGAGGCTGCCCTGTTTCGGGAGCGGGATTCGGACGGTTTGCCTAAGGGCCGGACGGTCCGAGTCGCTACAACCGGACCGTCCGTCGACGGTTCGGACCGTCCGAACCGCTTCGAGCGCGCTTGGCCCGCTACTGGTTCGGCCGGGACTCGGGCTCAGCTCCCTCGGACTCAGGTCCCTTGAGAGGGAGCGAGCTCTCCGTGACCGGACCGGGGGGAGATATGCGCCCGGGAGCCAGGGGCTTGACTGGGGCTAGATACGCACGCCCGGGAGCCAGGGGCTCCGACCGGGGAAAGATATGCGCCCGGGAGCCAGGGGCTCTGACTGGGGCTATTTGCGCGCGCCCGGGAGCTAAGCTCCGACCGGGGCTAAGGACGCGCCCGGGAGCCAAGCTCCGACTGGGGCTATTTACGCACCCGGGAGCTAAGCTCCGACCGGGGCTATTGATGAGCCCGGGAGCCAGGGGCTCGACCGCACGGGCTCAGGTCCCTTGAGAGGGAGCGAGCTCGGGCCCGTTACTGCTCCTGCCGGGACTTCTTGACGCGCTCGGCCAACTTGTGGACGGCGCGACACTCCACGAGGTCGTGCGAATCCGTCTCGTGGACGGCGCACCACCTCCAGGCTTCGACCGGCTCGAGGCGCTCGGCCAAACGCTGGACGGCACGACACTCCGTGATGTCGTGCCGGTCCGTGTCGTGGAAGGCGCACCACCCACGGGCTGCGGCCGGCTTGAGGCGCTCGGCCATGCCCTGGACGGCGCGGCACTCCGTGATGTCGTGCCGGTCCGTGTTGTGGTAGGCGCACCATCCCCGAACTAAGGCTGGCTCGGCACGCTCAGGTGAGCACTGGATGGCGCGGCACTCCGTGATGTCGTGCCAGTCCGTCTGGTGGAGGGGGCACCACTTCTGGGTTGTCGCCGGCGGTGGCGGCGCGCGTGCGGCCTTTCGCCGCTTGCCGCGACCATCGCCTCCGCGGGCATCATAGCTCCGGGGGCTGCCCGTAGCCGCAAAGGCGTAGCTCTCGGCTGCCGCCTTGGCCTTCTGGCGCTTCCTCCTGTTCCGCCGTAGCGCGGAACGTGAGAGCCTGCCGTCCTCTCCAGGGCCCCTGTCGGGGGCCACGTTGCTCGGCGGGGGTGTAGCCGCCGGACCCCTCGCCGTAGTCTCGACGATGATGGTGGCCTCCTGCCATGGAGCGCGTCGATGTTGGAGGCGCCGGCGTAACACCTGAAAAGGAAACTCCCCCTACCTGGCGCGCCAGCTGTCGGAGGATGAAACCTCGACGGCGGGAAGTCAGGAGACCCCCCTTTTGAGATTTGGCCAGGGGAGTAGTTCTCGTGCGAAGCCGGCGTCAGGGTGTAGAAGAAAGATACGCGAAGAAGACGTAGAAGAAACAGAGGAGTCCGGACCGTCCGAAGCGGGTCCGGACCGTCCGAACCGTGAACGAAGGCAGAAGGGTCCGGACCGTCCGAACCGGGTCCGGACCGTCCGAACCGAGGAGATCGCGCAGGGAAGAAGGGATCGATGCACAAGGAAGACACGGGGATTTATACAGGTTCGGGCCGCCGGAGCGTAATACCCTACTCCTGTGCGTGTTTTGCTATGAGGTGGATGAATGTGGTATTATGGTTACAAGGTGTATCTAGCTCATGGCCGGAGCCGGAGAAGAAGAACAGTGGTTAGAGAGTGAGCTCGGGGGTGCAGAGCAGAGAGTTAGAGGATGGGGAAGCTCCTGTCTAGTTCGGCCTCCTTTTCTCGGTGGCTTGGATCCTCCTTTTATAATCAAGGGAGTCCACAGTACCAGCACACCAAGAGAGAGAGAGAGAGTTTCTGGAGAGTTCTCTGGTCCTCCCCTCCGCCTGCGACGCCCACGCCGGAGTTGGAAGACGTCCAGTCGCTCACGTCCGCCTGCAAAGCCTGCGCCGGAGTCAGTGGAGCGTCTGGTCGCTCTCGTCCCCGCCTGCTGAGCCCATGCCGGAGTAGGTATGCAGCGGGCGGTAGAGTCGTGAGGATGTGATGGGATGTGATGGAGCACGCTGCCGAAGTCAAGAGTCTCTGACTACTTGGACTTCGGCGCACGCCCTCGCCACAAAAGTCAACAGGCCTCTGACAGCAGTCAGGTATCCACGGGGGGCCGTCCTGAGACACTTACGCGTGGCGGAGCGGACGACAGGGGCAACGTGCCCCGTCGCCTCATCATTAATGCTGATATTTGGAGAGCTGGTCCATCGATCCTGCCGGAGACCGACATGTGGGCCCCGGGCAGGGAGTGAGATGATGGCGCCCGGAGGCAAGGTACGGGCCCGAGGCCAACGATGCCTCGGGGCCGAAACCGGTGGGGGCGGCGCCTCGGGGTCGTGCCCGGGGCCGAAGGCGAGGGCGCCCCGGGGACGTGCCCGGGGCCGAAGGCGAGGGCGCCCCGAGACCGAAGGCGAGATGGCCCCTCGGGGAACTGACTTGGCCGATGACCCACGCGTCCCCAGGGTATGTGGGACCCCCTATCCCATTTCGCCGACAACACCCTTAGGAAACTTTTCCTGCATTTTGCCTAATTGGTGCGTTCCTACATTCCAAACGCATGAACAGTGCCTTTTCCTATGGAATTTTTTCCTCTATACTTTTCCTTTAAAAATCCCTTAAACCAAACGCGGCCTCAGAGTTGTGCATTTTCCACCGATTCTGAGAGCGTGAGTTCGGAGCGTTCTTTAGTGAGTTTTGCTGACCATCCTTATGTTGAATGCCCAATGAAGCATGCTAATAGATCGTGTGTTAATTGAGTTGGTTAAGCTGGACCTGTGAAGATCTTTCTTCTTAATTTTAGTAGTGTGAGAGATTTTATGGACTAATGGCGCATGAATGCGAGCTGAAAGGATGGTATAGTGGAGTAGCTAGGATTACTGTACTGCACACAGTGCATGTAATTATGCTTCAGGTTCATTATTGTGTTGCACGTACATTAATGGACTACTACTACTGGCCAATGCATGCATGCGCTCGCATGCTCTAGAAGGCATTTCCAATATAGTACTTGCTTGACAATTAATAGCAGTACTGTTATGATAATCTCATTTCGCGTCACATGAACATGTTATGAAAACTAGTATATTATTATTTCCATATAGGTAGGGCTTCATAATAATTAATTTTTTCAGGCCTAGTTGTCGTTGCCGCCGCATTGCTCAACCGAGCCACTGCCAGCTCGGCTAATTAAGCTCGTCAATCACCACATTACTCATTGCAGAGTTAACAGTTGCCCCTTGGCCCCTTTCACTCAGCCACCAAATATAACTCACCAGAGACAGTGCTACATGGGTAATTGTACGAAAAACTCGTGACTTGTTAGCCCGCTCGCCTCGTGTCAGGCTCGGTTAGGTTTGTTTGAATTTGTTGATTAATTAGTTGAGATAAGGTTTTAGCTCATTAGCTATAACAAGACATTTAGCTAGCTCACGAACCAAACGAGCCCAGCACAATAGCCCAACTACCTAAGCGTAGCGGCCAAGGTGCCCATGACAGAAAACGGCAAAAAGCCCAATAGTCCATCTACTGTTGTATGTGTACTGCAGAGCTAGATCTAGATGCCTTCTAATCAATCTCGATCTCATGTCGTCGTGCTCCGCTCTGGCAATGCAAACAGAGTTGCGGATTCGCTACGCCATTCCAGGCCCCTAGCCCACTGCCAAATGCCCCAGTCCGCCTCTGCCTCATTGTCGCTAGTCGCCATACGCCATCGCCTTCGTTGCCTCTTGAACATAGCAGCACCAAGCCACCTCCATCGGCTTCCCGCCTGTAGCCGCCCCAGACCACCGCTGGTCGCCCCACTTCCCGCCAATGTCTTGTCATCTTGTTGCAAACTCTATTGGTACTTTTCATACTTCTATGGATGAATGGATGATGGACCTAAATCTTGATACATGTTTTTGCTCTCTTGCATTTTTTCATACTTGATATTTTTCCTTTGATTTAATTATGGAAGTAATGTATTGCACTATTCTTGTTGTTATAAAATGTGTATGCTCATGTTTTGTTGCTCCTAGCTTGTGAGCTAATTAAATAAGTTGGCTCGAGCTAAAAAATGCGAGTTGAGCTGAGCCAGACTTTTAGCTCGTTATCCTAACGAGGCAGACCAAGCTGAGCCGAGTTGGCTTGATATCAAGCCCTACACGTGGGTGAGACAATGAGGATTGCGATCATTTGACGTAACTTCTTCCCTAACATGGTCACTAACATGTAGGGCTCATCACCCATAGGCCTATATATGTGTGACATCCTGGTCCAATTAAAATTTGGCCTATGTGGCCCATAAGTGCTGTGTGCATTTGATTAGTACCACCTTGCTAGTAGAGCAAGAGTTGAACCAACTTATAAGGCCTTGTCCTTCCAACCATAGCACTTTCGGGTTAACCCTTTTACATGAAGCGAGGACGAAAATATAAGTGGGTTCTATGTGTAAGTGGGTCTGCCCGTCGAATGGGCTGGGCTACGCGGTTCTAGAGGGCAGGCTATTACAATATATCAACAACCACATCCCTCTACCTTTTCGTCAGAGGATGCTGCTCCTGATGATGATGGATCTTGGGAAAAATATGGATAAGTTCTAATCCTGCACGTATGTATGTACATGTTTACTCTGTTCAAACAAGGTTGTACATTAATGCATTTTTTGATGAGCTGATTGAAGGAGAAACCTGACAAAATGCACTAGTTATATCATGTTGGTGCCAAATAGGGTTGGATAACAAGCCATCTAGGCTTGTTAAGCCTTGTCATCATAACGAGCTAGCTTGTTAATCTTAACAAGACAAAAGTCTAGTTTAGCTTGACTTATAAGCTCACTCGTTAAGTTCATTAGGCTTGTTAATGATCTTCCACTAGTGCAGAATCTTAATCATTGCAGGTTCATAACCATTATCACTAGCGGTAAAATTGGCAATAGGCATTAGCGACTCGGGTATCACTGTCGATTACCGAAGACAATACTGCCAGCATTGAGAACGAAAAACATGCAACCCGGGAACAACCAGCAGGGTACTCTATCACTAGTGGCTCTACATGGATCGACAATAACGATCGAGCAGGTTTCTATTGACCCGTCTTATTTCTATCACCCTTTTAATTTTAAATTTACTAATTTATGATATATTAGTATTAAAATAAACAATGATAACCAGTAAAGAACTTACTAAATACAAATAGTTTAAATATAATTAGAGAACTAAACACTAGTTAATAAGTACTCAGTATAGAATGATATGATAACCTTCTGTACTAACGAGCTAAACTAGTAACTCACAGTAACTCACAGGGTGGTTCATTGGGCTGAAAACCTAAACTGACTTTACGCGCCGACTACGATTGATAGGAGCCGATTTAAGCTATGAGCTATGAGCTTTTTCTTTTCACTTCTAGTGCCAAAAACATTATCATGTGTCATTGTTCCATATTCATTCACCTTCCGCGCGCACATATGCATATTCTTGTGTCATATGTACGTCCATATAAGAAAGCGTGCGCATTGATATTCGAGAAGGTGGGCTAACGTTAACACTCACCTGCCTGCCTTTGCCGATGCAACAGTGTATTTATCGGCTGCCTTGTCAAGGTCACCGTGCCTTGAACGAATAATCGATTAGGCCATGCAACTGTTGTATGTTTCTCCCTCCTTTTATTTGTCCAAGAAATTATCCTATATGTATGCACCACAACTCATCATCACATCATCATTATAGTACTAATAATCAATTGGTTGGTTCTTGTCTGACTAACCTTCTTTAATACGTAATTAAGCAGGACGGCCAGTGTGTTAATTGAGTTGGTTATGGACGGACCTAGCTACGTGAAGATAATGGCGCCATAAATGCGAGGCAACTTGCCTCACGCAAGCATAGACGGTGAGGGCCTGCCTAACCTTGTTTTTACGTATTGGTTGAGCTATCTCCTTGATTTTTGTTAACACGTTTTTTTAAACTGCTAAACCGTATGCTTTGTGTAAAAACTTTCTATATACATGTTGCTTTAAAAAAAATCAAATAAATCTATTTTAAAATTTATAATAATAAAAACTTAATTAACTATATACTAATGATTTTTTTAGTTTTACGTGTGATAAAAATAGTAGTTCTGAGCGAAGCCAAAGGGTTGGTTTGGGTTGACGCAACTGAATGCTAGCTTCCTCACCCCGTGTAGGCATGCAGCTGGTGATGTGACCACGTCACCCAATGGTATGATCATGATCGTAGCCCCTCACTAATTATATCAACTCAAGATGAATCCAAAGAATTCATTGCTTTCGTGGAGTTAAGTTTCATTTTGTGTTAAGCGCGACAACCAGTTGCAAATTAAACATCTTGATAGAGATATATGTTTCATGCATGTGCTTTAAAAACATTTCGTACCAAGCAAAGTAAGAGTTGTACTGCATGTTTTAGGCACGTGCCTACGTTTTGATTCCTAAGAACATGTATATGTTTAGACGATCATGTATAACTTCTTGATACAAATTTTTATCTGGATGATTTGGACTACACACACGATTGAGAATGGATGTTGATTCCTCAGTGGGACACAAACCCTCGTATTCCTTTTTCGCTCAAATGCAATTGATGCAAATAAGTATTAGAAATTCTTAAAAACAATTCGTTATATAGTACACTCACTTCACCAAAATTAATTCAAGTATAAATTGATCTGCACATTGAGAAAAAAATAACAAATTTGATCCATAAATAGTACTAGTACTGTTTATATGCTGGATTTATCTTCTTCTTTCTTTATATGGATTTGAGTTTTTTTTTGGAAATTAGATCTGTTGACCCCGCTGTTTGAAGAAAGCCAAAGGAAACACGATATAGAGGTTCTGGGTGTATCACCCCGCCAAAACAAAACAACAGGAAAAGGAAACGCTGGGGTTGCCAGCGACCATCACAGCACAAAGTAGTTCGAGCCTGAAAAACAAACCAACTGCTACTGTCTCCAGGCCCTGGAAGACAACAAAACAAGAGTAACTGGAAGTACTAGAGCTACCACAGACACTCGACTCAGACTAAGCAGGCAACTTTAGAGCTCTTCAGGAAGAAGGTTTAGAGATTTCATCTCTTGGAGAGCTTCAGCAGCATCAATTCAACCTTTTCTTCGATCAGCTTTTGATCTTCTTCTTTTTGTAGTTTTCTCCATCTCTGCACGGAAGACATCATTTTATAGATAACATGCAAAGGAATTTTTATTAACTTGTTCTCAAAAACCCAATCATTTCACACCAGCCATAGACCCGCTAGCAACCCCCAGCTAGAAAAACCACCCATGCCCTCTTACTTTCTTTACTCACCCTAGAATCAAGACACACTTGTATGTTAGCAGGTAAGAAGTCTAACCCCCATAGCTCTCTAACCACACAACATAAGAAAACAGCTAAATGACATTAAAAAAATGATTAACCATTTCAGGTTTGTGGCATAATTTACAAGCTTCTGTTCCCGCCTTCCAAGCGAAGGGGCCTGTAGCCTAGTGGTTACAGTGTCCTTAGTAGCACCCTAGGTCTTGGGTTCGATTCCCCGTGGGAGCGAATTTCAGGCTCAGGCTGGGTAAAAAATGTCTCTCACTGGTTCCTCTGATCGGCATGGGTGAACCGTCCTATAGTGGGCGGACCCTCGTGTAAGGGGTTGGTAGTGGGATGGGTCTCAAAGCATGGGTTAAGGCCCGAACCACAGGGGGTGGTATCCCATGTATGGGGGGACTCATGACCTTTCTCGGCCAGGCTCCTATTGAGCTCCTCTTAGTGAAATACTGTGGGGGCGGTCTTTCCCTCACCAGCTGAATTTTTTTTCCCCCCTTCCAATTTCTCTTGACTAATTGCACTGCAGCAAGTATCCTGTCCATGACTGCTAGGTACAGGAAATGTTTAACTTTCAAAGATATTTTACTCTTCCAAATCAGTTTCATCTCTAAATCTATCACACCCCAAAAAGTGATATGCCTATAGAAAGATTTGGTTGTATAACTCATTCTGTTTTCTAGAGGCCAAAGCACTTTATCCCATTCCCCATCTAATTCTACATCCTGGATCATTATATCCAACAACTCTAGCAGATCATTTTTGCCACTTTCACTCAGATTTCTCCTAAACAGTAAACTCCACTCCCCCTCCTTAAAGAGATCTTTGACACTAGCTTTTGGGTCTGGACTAATCCTATATAAATTAGGAAATTTTAATTTTAGGAGATCCTATCCACCCACACATCAGCCCAGAAATGCACACTGTCTTCTCTGTTTGTCTCTTTCTTAGCAAATCTAGCAAACCATCCATAACAATCATGCAACCCTGTTAACACCCAGATTTGGCTCTACTTTAGATTTATAGCAAGTTCAAGCTAAATTTTGAAAAGACCAGAGCTTTCTCGTGGAGGCCGGTCTGATGGCTATTGTGTGGCTGGTCAGACCGGACAATAAACTACGGTCTGACCGTAGGTGTCCGGGCAGTCAGACCTTTAGCCCCGAGTCCGATTCTAATTTAGGTATTTCTCGTGTTTTCTTGTTTAAGACCAGGGTTTTTAGAATCCTAGTTGATCTTTAAGCTTAATAGGATGTGGAGAAAGCCTTGTAGATGCAAGACTACCCCTCCTATAAATATAGGAGGGCCAAGGCCGATTAAAACATTAACCAATCAATCGTCAAAATTGCAACACCCAGAAATTCGCACCGAAATTTTGAACATTAATGTGTAATAAAGCCCTGTCCAGGAAAGCCAGGGTACACAAATCCAAGTTACCATACTGAGAGTCTTACAAACAGAGTAAAATTATATTACAAAAATGCAGCGGAAAAAGGTAAAGATAGTCTATAAACAACGGGTCCCTTGGTAGCGTCCATTCCCACAAGCAACTTGACGGCGGAGCCAGCCTATTCCTCAGAATGATCTTCGTCTGACACGTTCTCCAACACTGGGGGGAAATTGGAGCAAGGCTGAGTACCACCCACAGTACTCAACAAATCACACCCACAATTATGCATATGCACAGGGTACAAAGGTGGGATAGGGTTTGTTTCGCATAAAAGCAGTTGCAAACAGTAGTAGTTCGCAAACAGTCAAAAGGTTGATTAATTTCACCATATTAATTCTCCGCTGATTAATGTTACACCACGTTAACCAGGCCCAACCATTTCCAACTGATTGACGCTACACCACGTCAACCAGTCTCCACTGATGAACGCTACACCACGTTCACCAGACACCTCCGGGTACCGTTACACCACGTTACCCGGACTCCACTGATTAACGCTACACCACATTAACCAGTCACCACTGGACAACGTTATACCACGCTGACCAGCTTTTCCCAATCAACGCTACACCACTTTGACCAGGCCGCGCTGATGGAAGTTACACCACGACCACCAGGCGTCACTGATGAGAGTTACACCACACTCACCAGTCTCCACCGACTAGTGTTACACCATGCTAACCAGTCACCCCCAGTCAAGTCAACCATGTCGACCAGACTCAACACCTTCCGCAACACCAGTTTGATAAAACTGGATTAATTATCTAGGGTGAGACTAATCACGGTGACTCTTGGCCAATGTGCCCATAACCGCGGGCGCGGCTATTCGAATAGTTTTGCTCTGATCAGAGGTGTACAACTGTACCCACAAGACACAACCCTACACACGTTTCCATGTGCCAGTACATCACCACGATGTCCCGTGAGAGGCTGTGACAGTACCGTTCACGAAACCCCTCCCTAACCATCCACACCACGCAGAGGTTGCACCTGCCGACAGGGCACGTCATATTGGCCAGGCTATCCCCCTTGTGCCACGGTGAATCCGGCAGCCGATCAACCCTACCCCGGGCCGACCCAACTCCATCCCGCTCACCCTCTTCTTCGGTGCCTAGGAGAGGGAGAAGAAACGCTTCAAGCCTAGCCGTTGCCCACGCTGGCTTGTAGAAAGTACGGGAAGTTGCCCAAGTGGTTCCTGCGAATCGGTCCTTAATTGCCATGGGTGTGACAAGCAAAACCATACACCCATAGCCCACCATTTAGGTCAAGTTTTAATAATTTAACATTAGCCTATCCAAAGTTTCACTTTTGCGACATGGAGTCGAATCATATAAAAGAAATAATATTTAATTCCCTTGTGAGCTAGGTTGCTAAGCATGGCTAAGCATCCTAAGAACTGTAATCTACTCACATTATTACCCAGGTGACAAGGGTTCAGGTTTCAAAACTATGGCTAAGTCCTAACATTGCATAGGTAATAACCACCCACATGAAATATTAAGATAATGCAGTTTATTTGAATAAACAAAGGAATATAGCGAAAAATAGGTACAAAGTGATCAAAGTAACAGTGCGACTTGCCTTGCTCTGGCCCAAGGTACTCTGCTACGATCTCGAAATACGCGGGAGAATTACCGGCGTTGGATTCTACAACAAACAATGCATAAACAATTAAAAACAGTACATGGGGGCAATCAAACATGGGCTAAAAGTATTTTTAATGGATTCTTGGAATTATTTTGGATTTAATGAAATTTGAATGGACTTAATCGGAGTTCGTATGAATTAGTTATGATTTATTGAAGTTTTACTGCTATTTTCAGTGTAAATATAATTAACAGGCGATTTATTGCGCATTAAACCGAATTAAAGACGTCACCGGAGGGAGAGGCGGCGCCGACCAGCGGGCCCCATTGGCCAGCGGCGCACAGAGGCGGGCGCACGGTGGACCAAGTTCACCGCGGCCGAGAGCAGGCGCACCACGTGGCGCCACCGCGGGCAACCACTCGGGCGAGCGAGCGGGCGGCCCCGATCTGCCACCCGGCAGATCGGACGGCCCCGAGGAGCGGCGGCCGAAGCCGGCTGTCCCGAGCGGGAGGCGACGGCGCGCACGCGACCCGATGGTCGCCGACGGCGACCACCCGGCACGGCGGCAACCACACGGAGGGGCAGAATGGAATGGAAAAACGGAGTGGGTTCTCACCGACGGCTTGCAACGGCGAGCGACGGCGCGAAGACGACGGTGGCGACGAAAAAGTGGCGGCGGCTTCGGGATGACGTCAGCGACGAAGCTCCGACGTCGGGGAACGGGCGAGAGGCGGTTGCCGAGGCGTCCTGGAGGATGACGAGGACGGAAGAGGAGTTAGGGCGAAGAATGGAGGCGCGGCGCGGCGGGAATCACCGACCGGAGAGGAGGCGGAGGGCCGATACTCACTGTGCGCGTGGGCGGGGCGGTCCGGCGGGCTTTGGCTTCCACGGAGTGGCGGTCGAGGTGCGGTGTGGCACGGCGGAGGTGATGGCGGTGGCAGTCCGGCCTGGCGGCGTCCGGAACGGTGGTGAGCAGTGGCCGGAGTTGGCGAAAAACGGGAGAGCTCGGGTGCGCGGTGGTGAGGGGGTTCTAGAGTACGGGGAAACTCGGTGTGTTGAGGGGAAAATGGAGGAGAGGGCGGAGGGGCTTTTTATGCAGTCGGCTGGGAGAGATTGAGGCCGAACGGCTCCAATCGCGCATGGGAGAGAGAGTGGCGGCGTGGAGATCGTGCGTGCCATTTGTGGGAGTGAGGGGGCGTGGACGCCGGGGAACTTGGGGAGGTGGGGCGGACTCGGTCCGCACCCGTTTGAACCGAGTGTGAGCGCGGGAGGAGGCGGGAGGCGGCGCCGGATCGGACGGCTCCGGGGATTTTCCCCTTTGCCCGATTCGGATGGAGGAGAAAGACGATGCTGACAGGCGGGCCCGGCCTGTCAACGGGAGGCGCGCGGGCGTGGGCACGGGCGAGGGGTGGGCCGGCCCGGCGCGGGGAGAAAGAGGCCGGGGAGGGGAACTGGCCTGTGGGCGCGCGGGGAGGGAGGCCGGCACAGGAGCGGGCCACCGGCCCAACAGAAGAAAAAGAGAAAGGAAAATGGAAAAAGATTTTCCAGGATGATTTAAATTCCGATAAGTGTTTTTGATTTATTAAAAATAGTTCCTGTGTTCTGAAAATTCCACTAAAAATCCAGTTAATGTATTTTGGCACAAAGAATACAAGAAAAATATTCCCGGCCACGATAATTTATTATCTTGCATTTTGCACCTTTAATTAATTCCTCTAGCCTTTTTAAATTTATTTTCTTGGGTATTTTTCTCAGGTATAATTTTGTGTGGCTAAAATCAGGGTGTGACAAAAATCAATTTATTACCTCTATCCTTTATATTGTACATATCCCTCCTTTTTCTTTCTGTATCCAGGTCAATTCACCTCCAATTCCCCAATTGCTCATCGTCTCTCGTTTCTATGGTGTTTGAGGACGTCCTAGCTGGCCTGCCAAGCCTAGGACAAACCAGCACGCGTTCTCCCTGACAGGGTTGTTGGTGTGCGTACACCGTATGCAGGGATCTAGCAGGACCTCCTTTGTGAGATCGTTCGGGGGGTGAATGCGTTTGATTTGGCGTGAGTTGGTCAGCAAGTAAATGAGGCAAAAGGAATATACAGGTTTAGGCCACATGTTGGCGTAATACCCTACTTCTATTGTGTTCTTGGTTTCTTGGTGATTTTTGGGAAGTGCTTACAAGACTCAGGATTTTAGAGTTTGTTTCTTAGCTTCGATCCGGGATCCCCTCTTTCCTAGCCTTGGCTCTCCCCTTATAGCTTTTGGGGCAATACCACAGTGACCAAACTATGGGTGTCACGTATGTCATCGCAAAATTAGGTATGGTTGGTCTTGTCTTTCGCTGACTGGTGGGGCCGATAGCCTGCGCTCCTAAGGGCCCCTCTCGGAGCCAGTTCGGAGAAGGGCAATGGCCGCTCGCCACGCGTCCTAGCTTGGTCGTCGAGAGCTTGCTAGGGAATCTTGGGCTCGCCATGCTGGCCGTGGGTCCTACCTGTCAGTCTCCTGTAGAATTAGGTGGAACACAATGCGTTGTGGGCAGGTGGCGTGGTAGTCAACCGTGCCACCTACCAACCCACGCTGCCTGACAAAAAGGCGTGCTGATGGCATACTGCATGGGGTACAGAGCCATCTTGTCCCCCACACTGCACGCCGGGTAGATATGCGTTCCATCACCATTAATTGGTGAGGTGTGGGGAGACTGAAGAGAGGCAACACACTCCATCGCGTCGTCATTAATGCCCCTGCCTCCGCACCTACCTCGAGTTGCTCGGGGAGATCAAGCTCGGGGGCAAGGCAGGGTTGTGCCTCAAGTGCGGCCATCGTGGCCACGTACCTGAGACCCACCCCGAGCTCGACCCTCGAAACCGCGAGCTCAGGGCCTTCCTTCCTAGACCTGGGGCATCCCGGGTGCAGCTTCATAGTGGCTGTGAGTTATGCGTACGACCCTTTGCTGGGTGATGACATGGTGCTAGGCCGTCCCGAGCCGCTGGAGGTAGGAGCCCTGGTTCCCACTTCACCGATAGGGATCCCTCCCGAGTGATGGTTCGGTGGCATCTACCTCCTACGGTGGTGCATCTCCGGGTATTCTTGCAGGTTGCACACAAGATTCTCACGTGTGTGGTGTAACACGTTTTTGCGCCAAAAACATTTTTTGGCGACTCCGCTGGGGAACGATTTTGGTTGCTATAGCCAAAATTCTACTTCTCTACCATGGGCTCTCACATCGAGCTTGATCAAAACAACATCATGGCAGTGGAATATGGAGAGTTACTGGAAGCTGATCGCCAGGCATTCGAGGCTCAAATTAGAGAATTTCGGCAAAAGATGGCTTCATGCTACCGAAAGACGAGGCAAGGTGTCATCAAGCAAGAGGAATTTACGTTGCCCATCAACGATAAATCTAAGGTAATAGCTGATTCTAGCAATACCCCATTCTTGCGTGTAAAATTGCTCAAATAGTAGATGGTGCTGTTGTTGCTAGCTTAAATATTTGGTTTACATCTTTTAGAACTACCTTTGAGAAAACCTTAGATACTCATATGAATGAGATACAGAATTAGCTTAATAGCCGATTGTTAGGTGGTGCATCTACTTTATATAACAGTGAACTTATGTATGGTATTCCATCGGACTTTAATATACCAAAAATACCGATACAACAAGATTGGTAGATGAAAAGAACCTATAGTCCACTCAATACAATAGATCCTAGGTTCACCCCTACGGCATTGTATGCGGGTCAGACTGGTATAACACCGCCGGTCTGACCGGAGGTAGCGACTGGTTAGACCAGCACCACATCACCGGTCAGGCCAGAGTTAGCGGCCGGTCCAACCGGGGGGTAGTGGGGCACCGCCAGTCAGACCGTCCCCGACGAGTTTTTTGGGATCGGCTCCTACAACGGCCGTTTCTAGTTATCTTAATTTTGGCCAGCAGCTGTCACACCCTGAAAATCGGCCTAATTAAAATTATGTTGGGTAAATGGAAATACAAGAATACACGGGAAAAATTGTTTGTGATAGTGTTTGAATAAAATTTTGAAATTTTCAATATTAAAAATCCCAAGTTGAAATTTTAATTAATTCTTGGATGCTTTTATTCCCTGGGGTTTTATCAGAATATTTTGGGCATTTAAGTGTTTATAATAATAAATCTACCTTGGTTTCATGGTGGTTTTTGTCTCTGGTGAATTCCCCGTGATTTAATAAACTCTCTGAAATTTTCTCGGATTTTTCAGAGCTCCAGAATTAATTTAAATGAAATAAAGATCACTTCAGTAATTAATAAAGAGAAAATGAAGTCCTTTTCTTTTCCCTTGTTCGGGTCATTCCTGCCGCGGTCCCTTGATGTCTCTCCGTTTCCCCCTAAACTCTGACTCCCTTTTTCTTCTAGGGTTTTGTGTCACTCCTGGAACCCTAAAGCCTCCCTAGAATCTCAAATCCAAAGTTCTTGGGTTTAGAATTTTCCGAAACCCTAAAATCCCTTTTGGCTCCTAGATACGAGACTCTCAGAAATATCTATATTCTTGGAACAACATACATCTAAACACATACCCTTCAATATTCCTAGATTTGCCCCAATTTCAGTCCCCATGAAATATCTTTGTCAATTCTTTCATTTTCTGAATATTCTAATTTTTACAGTCCTCGGAAAATACCCTCCAACTTCTCGACCTCTGCGAACTATCCTCCAATTTTCCAATTCCTAAAATAGTCTGAGATTCTATTCCCCAAATATCCCCTGCTAAAATATCCTCCGTCTTCCGAATCTCCTAAATATACATATATTTTGGATATTCAATTCCTCGACTATTTTAATTTCTTGACCGCCGTAAAATATCCTCAAAAATTCTAGCTTCCATAAATATTCCCGAGTTATCGATTCCCGAAAAAGAAACAATCTCTAAATCTCCGAAATATTCCTATATTCCAAATATTCGATTTACCCCCAAAATCCCTTTTATTCTCTATATCTCCAAATATTCCAATAAGCCCGAGTATTCCAATATTCTAAAAAATCCCCAAAATATTCTTATATTTTGAAGGTTCTAAACCTCTTTGGATTTCCCCAATTCCCAATATTCCTGTTTATCCCTTGAAATTCTAAAATTCAATTTCCAAAATTTTGGAAATTTCCAGAAAAACCCTTCGCTTTTTTCCTTTTCTTTCACCTCTTTTCCTCTTTTCTCTTTTTCCTCTTCTTTCTTCTTTTTCCTCTCTTCTTCCTCCTTCTTCTACCTCTAGACTCTCTCTCTATTTCTTCTCTCTTCCCTAGTCACTGTGGCCGAACCTCGGCCCACCCCTAGCGTCCCTCAGCTTGGCTTGGCCCTGGCCTCCCAAGCCTCCCCGCAGCCTCGGTCCGCCGTTGCCGCCGCGCCCTGGCCTGCCCGCCCTCGGCCTGCCGGCCTACCTGCCGCCGCCAGAGCCACAAGCCTACACAGTGCCACCGCCTACGCCCTATATATATGGCTCCGCCCTGCGTTGGCCCTGCTTGTGCCCTATAGCCAGGGGCGGATCCAATAGTTTTGATCAATGGTGTCACTATCAACTCAACGATTACATCCTCTAGTAAACTTATAATGAGTATGAAAAGTAAAAAAAGTGCTATTCGACATGGTGAAATTGAATTTTCTTTTCAAAAATCATATTTCTACCATATATTTATACTATCCATCCAATTAGTGAAATTAAATTATAGAGCAACGAACTAAATAATAAAAATACACGTGTACAAGTAAATAGCACCACTAGTTTTCTCACCTGAACCTAACATTATGAAAAAAGATTAGAAGCCCTAGGCCCAAGGAGATCAGCAACGTATTATCGCTTATAAGCTATAGAAAAAAGATCTTTCGAAGAGGTCCTAAGAAATAAGAATAATCCCAAATGCTCAAAATATCTCAAAAGCTAAAAACCTATGTAATCATTGCTCTCAAACAAAAAAAACCTACGTAATCATTATAGTTTGAGGAAATTAATCAGATGAGCACTTGGTATGTAGGCTAGAACGAAATTAAATGAGAAAAATGACCATTTCGGCATGTAAAAGAAAAAAAACATCACTGTTGCTGCTCAACCATGTTTCAAGGAGGGATTCCAGTTGGCCGTCACATGTCTCGTGGAAGGCAAAGAGCTAAAGGACCATCTGTTTTGGCCTTCAAGAACAAGATGCCCACCTACTGCTGCTGTCCGGCTGATGTCATAAGGCCTAGCCTACTGGTGTCATTTGATGTAAAATAGTGAGAGGTAGATGTACTAGCCAAAAGCCATTGGTGTCAGGTGACACCAGTGGCATTACACTAGATCCGCCCCTACCTACCGCCGTCCCTACATCTAGCGCCGCTGCCGCCCCTCGCACGCCCCAGCCGTTGCGCCACCACGCCACCGCGGTCCTGCTCCGCCAGCCGCTGTGCCGCTCTCCCGTGCACCATCGCCGCGCTGCTCCAGCCACGCGCGCCTAGCGCCGACTGTCAATGCCGTCGCCCCTGCTAGCCATAGTCGCCACCACCAAGCAATCATCGCCGTTCGCCCATCACCGGTGAGCTCTAGCCCGTGATCCATACTCCCGGTGTCCCGCGCCAGTGCCGCCTCCATCTTTCCCATCTGAAGCTGTGGTCCTGAGGTCAAGCCACCGCCTCGAGCTTCATATTCACCGGCGCCATCGTTTGCCGCCACCGTCGGTCTTTGCCGCCAAGCCATCGTCGCTCGCTGCCCTATCATCTCTCTTGCATCGCCGATCTTCACCGTCGTCGCACGGCCGTCGCCCGTCTATTCGGCCAAGCGCCATGGGGGCACCGCGAGCTCGCTACGCCATGGTGTCGCTGTCGTGCAAGCCCCACCGACACATCTCTCTCGCGTGTGACCAGCTTATGGGCCCACCTATTCGATTCCGAGAAATCCTGGCAGTTTAAAACCCTGGATCCATCCGGACCCTTCGATCGGCATAACGTCCCCTCGGATGAATCCCTACTGTCGATCTTCTGAGATCTAACCTAAGCCATTGATTTGCTATAACCCTCCAGATGCTGCCACGTCGGCCCTAAGACTGTGACATCGCCACGTGGCATCTCCTTCGATAGCCGCTTTAGCCTCCTCTGCCTAGATAGCTGTCCACGACACCTGGTCCACCGTTACTCTTCATCCTCGGTTCTGTGAACTGGATCATATGAGTTGTGCCTATGCTAGTGGACCCTACCCATCAGCCTTTCCAAAAACAATTAGTTTAAATCAGAAATCTAGGGAATATTCTCGAGAATATTCCTTTTCCAGTTATTCTAGAACTTTCTCTAAAATCGAACTTCCGGAGGCTGTACCTTTTCCGTCCAGACTCCGATTCGATTCGTTCTTCTTCCTAAATTCATCTAAAATCATGGTCTACATGTTTATGTACTTTTTATGTACTGTTTATTTGGAGTTTCTTAGGTTTTTTTCCCTGTCTTACTTGTATTCCGTCGTCTTCGCCATTTCGGAAGATTGCGGAGTTTGCAGAAGAGTTCAGAAGTCCTGTTGGAGACTTGCGATTGCAAGGCAAGTCACACGACAATCTCCTTGAGCATATTGATCCCATTTACGAAATCTATTTCATTTAATGTTATTGCATGCAAGTTTGGAATGTCATTACGGTATTTATTTATTACCCAATATTCTTTGATAATTATGGCCATTTTGTTATTGATACATGTACCTTAATACCCTAGGTAATTAATATTGACCAGCTAGATGGCTAATTAATGATCTAGTTGGATTATTTTAGGGTTTGCTTAGCCATTGCTTAGAAACCGTAGCGTCATTTTATGTGGGATAACAATTCCATACTTATGGAATAATTAATGTTAAATGGCTATATTTTTCACGACAGTTGGTCGTAGTTGGTTAATTAAATGTGACAGGTAAAATTTGATTGAATGGTGGGTTGTGAGCACCAGGGTTGTGAATGTTGCCAGTGGTGCTCATGACAATTAAGGACCAGTTCGTGGACTACTTGTTGCGAAGCAATACCGTACTAACCACAAGCCAGAATGGGCAACGGCTAGATCCGTAGTGTAGCAAGTTCAACAGGAGGCACCACGGTGTGTTGTGGATGTCAATAAGACCACCATGGCTACGTCAATAAGTCCATGTTTTGGGCGTTGAACCGTCTCCCTGTCTGGGAACCTGGTCAGTTCCTGCTGGAGACTGGTGGTTCAGCAGATGGCTTTTCTGTTGGGCGAGTTGCATGAAAGGTCTTGTCACGGTTCCCCATTTGTAGTACCATGGTGGTATTTCGGGGCATGGTGACATGTGTGGAATCTTGTCCTGTGAGTAAATTGGTACACCTTTGCCTAGAGTAAAACTATTCGAATAGCCGTGCCCGCGGTCAATGGGCAAGCCTAGCAATGTTTTCTGTGATTAGTCCCACACTACTCAATTAATGGTGATAATTGGTGATATTATGATGCTTCATTTTGAAGGGAATATGGCTTGGGCCTGAACTGCATTGAAGTGTCGTTCAATGGTTGATTTAATATTGATTATTAATTACACTATACTGTTTTCAATGTTTTTAAATGCAAATGTTTTAAATGTCATTTATGCAAATGAGCCATATTATGCCATTCCTCTGGGTTCCTGTTGCATTATATTGCATTTCCTAGTGTGGCTTGTTGAGTACGGTGGGTGGTACTCAATCTTGTATTATTGCAATCCTCAGAGTGAAGATTTGCGAGAAGGTGAAGTTTGGTGTTTGGCTTATACCCCAGTTGAGCTGCCTGTGGCTTAGAGTTGAATCTATGCTAGTTGCCGTTCGCTGCTGTTTTTGTCTATGTGAGGACTAAGTGCCTCTTCTGTAAGTATTTATCGTTATATCGTTTTTGGTTATGTTTATCAAATTGTCGATTTGTGTGCCTCGACTGATTCCTGGACGAGGATTTATTGCACAAATTAGCTTTGGAAATTTTGGTGAATTTCTAAAATTTTCGGGCATGATAGCAGCTATGTTACAGGATAAGCTTTTATGCCTTATGCCGCTGCTGCCCCTATTCCTCCTATTATAGCACCTCAGAATTCAGCTAATCAATATAGAATATTGTTGAATCCTTTAGTCAATGGCACACAACCACAACCCAGAAGCCTTGAAGATGAGATTGTTGAAGCTTTCAAAAACGCCTTCGGTATAGATACTAGAGTTAAAAAGCACACATCTCAGAATCCTATCCTGATTCATAAGACAATGTTCCATATCCTCAAGGATTTAAAGTTCCTGACTTTGCTAAATTCACTGGAGAAGATGGCCGGTCTACTTTAGAGCATATTGGCCAATTTAATGTGCAATGTGGGGAAGCTAATGCTAGTAGTGTTTTAAAAATTAGGCTTTTTCCATTATCTTTATCTGGTGTTGTATTTACTTGGTTTATATCAGTTGCCCCAAATTCTATTCATGATTGGTCTTAGTTAGAACAAAACTTTCATGATTTTCTTCTTACTGGTGAGACCGTGTTAAATCTGTCGCATTTGACATCGGTTAAACAAAAGCATAATGAGTCAATTTCTAAATCTATTAGAAGATTTAGAGACACAAGAAACCGGTGTTTTAGTTTGACACTTTCTAATAAAGAATTGGCTTATTTTGTTTAGCTTGAATACTTAAAATAAAACTAGATGGTAATAGTTTCTTAGATGTAAGCTAATTACTTACAAGAGCTCTGACTCAAGAAAGCCGAGTTAGAGAAGCCAAGATCTCACAAAAAGTTAACTCTGATCATCCCCGTGTTAATATAGTTGATCATGAAATTGAATCTTTGAACGATGAGACAATTGATATTTATACAGATGAATGGACTTGGTCTTCTAAGTCTAAACCATTCGTTTGCTCCGCCCTTAAGCCGGTTGGTCATAAGAATTGGCATGAGGAAGTAAAATTCACATTTGATGTGGCCAAATGCGATAGGATATTTGACTATTTATTAGAAAACAAACAAATCAAATTGCTGCAAGGCCATGTCATACTGCTGCTAGAGGAATTAAAGCGACGAGTACATTTTAGGTGGCACAATTCTTATTCTCTTGCCACCAATGGTTGCAAGGTATTTCGTACACAAGTGCAATCGGTCATTAATGAAGGATGGTCGACATTTACGAAAATGCTAGTAGATGAGTTCCCTTTTCCTGTACACACCATTGAGTTGCAAAAGAAAAAGAACCCTGATGGCGAGGAGGAGATAACATTGAAGACATCAATACTCAGGGGGCAAGACAACAAGCCAAAGGATCCAAAAGATGACAAGCGGTCAAAAAAATCAAGTTCACCTGCCATGCAAGGTGGGAGATGAGAAAGAACTGATCTTCGGTAATATCCTTCTTCTTGTTCATGGTTTTACCCTTGGTATAGGCCATGGAGTTTCAATGATACGTGAATGATGCCTACTTATATACAATGTTATTATCCATTATGGGCATTACCTCAGCAACCGATTTTGAATAATCAACTGCACTCATCTCGTGGCCTCTCTAAGTAAAATTATTACATTGCCGCTGAACATATAGCCTTAGAGGCGTTCATGGCCGGTATTGATGAATATTATCCTTAGTTGACCCCGTGCATAGTGATTTTCGGCTCACAAGTTTACCAAAAAGGCAGGAGGTATATGTTGACACCTAAATTTGGCTCTATTTTGGATTTATAGTAAGTTCAAGCCAAATTTAGAAAAGACTGGAGCTTTTCCGTAGAGGTCGGTTTGACTGCCATTGTGTGGCCAGTCAAACCAAACAAAGAACTGTGGTTTGACCAAAGATGTCCGGACGGTCAGACCTTCAGCCCTGAGTCCGATTCCAATTTAGGTCTTTTCTCTTGTTTCCTTGTTTGAGGGAGTCATAGTTGATCTCTAAGCCTAATAGGACGTGAAGAAGCACCTGTAGACACAAGACCACCCCTCCTATAAATATAGGGGGCCAAGGCCGATTGAAATATCAAACAATCAATCGTCAAAATCAATCTATTACCTATAACAGCCTGCCCTCCAGAACGACGCAGCCCAGCCCATCCGACAGGCGGGCCCACTTACACATAGCACGCTACTTACACTTTTGTCCTCGCTTCATGTAAAAGGGTTAACCCGGAAGTGCTATGGTTGGAGGGACAAGGCCTTCTAAGTTGGTTCAACTCTTGCTCAACTAGTAAAGTGGTACTAATCAAGTGCACACAACACTCATGAGCCACATAGGCTAGATCCTAACTGGGCCAAGGTGTCGCACACACCCCCCCTCAAAGGACCTGGCGTCCTCGCCAATCCAACTTACCCACATAGCCACACAGTTATATAGGCAAACGCCCAGGAACGCGCCCCCTCTTAGCGCATGTCCGTACGTCCAGTGCCGGCGCCATATGCCATGCCATGTACCTCACACAGAGCCCACATGCGTCATGCGCCATATGCCCACACACTGACCCATACACGCAACCACGAGGGTCGGCTCTGATACCAACTTGTCACGCCCAGAAATTCACTAGAAATTTTAAAGCTAATTTGTGCAATAAATCCTCGTCCAGGAATCAGCCGAGGTACACAAATCAATAATTTGATTAACATAACCAAAAACAATATAACGATAAATACTTATAGAAAAAGGCACTTAGTCTTCACACCGAAGAAAACAGCAGTGGAACGGCAACTAGCGTAGCTTCAACACCAAGCCATAGACAGCTCAACTAGGGTATAAGCCAAACACTAAACTTCTCCTCCTACGCAAATCTTCACTCTGATGCTAATATTGCAAGACTGAGTACCATCCACTGTACTCAACAAGCCACACATGGACATGCAAAATAATACAACAAGATTCTAAAGGAAAGGCATAGTATGGCTTATTTGCATAAAATGGCATTTAAAATATTTACATTTAAAAACATTGAAAACAATATAGTTTAATTAATCTTGAATATTAAACCAATCACTGAATAGCGCTCCAACGCAGTTTAGGCCCATAACCATAACTCTCCAAACTGGAGCTATCAAATTTCCATCATCATTTATCATTAATAAGTAGTGTGGGACTAATCACAGAAAGCATGGCTAGGCCCGCCCATTAACCGCGGGCACGGCTATTCGAATAGTTTTACTCTGGCCAGAGGTATACAACTTTACCCACAAGACACAATCTCAACATCATGTCAGCCATGGCGTCGTGATAAAGACCCTGAATAGAGATTGTGACAAGACTATCTATATAACTCGCACAATAGGAGAGCCTCCCGCCAAGCCTCCGGTCTTCGGTAGGGGTGATCAATACCTTCCGCAAGTCGGCACGACACCAAATGCGTGGACTTTATTGACAACTATCATGTGTGGACTTAACCAGTCCACAAACTGCCCTGGTGCCTCCTATTGAACTCGTCACACTCTTCAATTTTGCTATCCTATTTCTAGCTTGTGGTTAGTACGGATAATGCTACGCAACAAGTAGTCTGCGAACCAGTCCTTAACTGTCCTGAGCACCGCTAGCAACATCTGTAATGCCCCGCTTTCAGCGAGACATTAAACAATATTTTGCTAAAAACTACCCATGAAAATTTTGCCTCTTTGTGTGCTGTATCGTAAGTTGTGCCACGGATCTCATTTTGTCTCTCTGCCTTGATCTCAAAATCCCTCCTCTCAAAACTCTGTTCCAAACATCTCGCGAGTTCGAATCGCCGTTATCGAACTCCACTCCTAAAACCCTAATGACGAGTTTCCCGATCTTCTCCTTCATAAAATCTTGCATTTCGATATCCATAGTCCAAATACCCCTTCGGATCCCCTCCTAAAATTCCTTGACTTCTCTCTCCCTCTTGAATCCCAAAACCCGAGTGCTCCTCCCTGTTCTCCCCGCCTAAAACCCCCCTCCTGAGCTCCACCCTCCACCTCTCTCGACTCTGCCCGCTTGGACCCCGTTGGTCGCTACGACAAGCCGTTGCAGCTGTGTGCCGACCCGTGGCACTCCTCACGACAACGGAAGCTCTGCCACCTCCGCTGCCGCTTGGCCATCACCAACCCTCATCGTCGATCCGGACAACGCCCCGTGAACGCCTCCCTCTTCTGGTCCATCTTCCTCGCCCGGTTCCTGTGCACGAGGACATTTGAATCCCTCAGTCCCATGCTTCTTTACTCCTCGCCGTGAACCGTCGACACCAACCAAATCCTTTTCGCCGGTGAGCTCCCCCCTCGAACTCCGTTGCACTAACCACCTCTAATGCCTCCCGAGCACGCCTCTCCTTCCTCAGCTCTTCGGCTCGCCCCGACACCGCACGGCCATCGTTGTCATCTTTCCCTCTGTTCTCTCTCTTCTCGCCTCGGACTCCCGCTGTCCAGCTATCCCCCGTCTCGGACTACAAATCGGAGCCGCTCGGGTGATTTCCATGTGACCTCCTCTCCCTGCCGGTGTGGGCTCTTGCCGCAAAGCACCGTCGCTTGTCGAGACGAGTAGCGTCGCCATCAGCCGTCTATCCGGCCGCGGCATTTCTCACCACTGACCCGCCCGAGCCGAGCCTTGTCCCTTCCCATGCTCACTGAAGTATGGCCCCGCTCGGACAGAACGATGGCGTACTCCAGTCCGTGCACCAGCCTCTGCATTTCCACCGCCGACATGTGGGCCATGTCCATGCCCTCCGTAACAGTGCACGCGGTCTCCATGCACCCAGTCACTAGCTCGTGGGCCCTCCCCTCGGTCCATGTAGGTCCATACCGTGAGCCTCGTCCCACTGATAGCCGGACCCCACCATCCAATGAACCACAGGCCCCTCGCTTCTCTGACGCGTGGCCCCTCTTAGTCCACCCATGTTTCCCCCTCGTCCATAGCCACTGCACCTGGGCCCCGAGTGCGAGTGGGGCTATCTCCCCTTGTCTCTGCATGTGGGCCAAAGCTGCCAGAGGGCCCATTGTCAGTGACAGCAGCCCACCAACCCTCTCTCTTGCATGTGGACCCTATTCTAGAGAATATTCCAGTCCAGAAATTAAATAACCTTTCCCTTGAGCCAGAAAATCACTTAATCTTTGGAAAGATCATATCTTTTAATCCGTGACTGCAATCGACTCCGTTTCAACTCCAATAATTTTTTAAAATTAAGATCTATCTTTGGAAAGAGCATATGACAGTACACCCATAGGGTGATATGGGATAACTCCTGGCTGAGTAACTAGCCTCCCAGCGACACCTTGCATGCCATTGGACTGTGGATTGTGCGGGAGGGCGTCGGGGGTGCCTCCTGGGTTCCTGTCACAGCATGGTCTCGGACCTACCCTGTTGTTGGTCTCGAGGACCTCTCCAGTTGGCATAGGGTAACCTGGGAGGGTTTGGAAAATGCCTTGTTGCGAAAACCTCTACATCACTAAATCGTACCCAATGCGTGTGAACTGGTGACTAGAGTAAGTCGCGTCATGTGGGTAAAGTATACCCCCTCTGCAAAGGTTTAAACTATTTGAACAGCCATGCCCATGGTCATGGGTGGATGTGAGGTGATTCCTTAGTGTAGTTTTGTTTGACAACTGCTTGTGAAAGGATGTTTGCGGATTGGGAATCCGATTTCGGAAAATGTTGTGAAATTATCAAGGACAGCAGGGCTATGGGCCCGATGAGGTTGGATTAGCTGGTGGAGCTAGATCCCGGAGGCCAACTCTTGAGAGTTGCGTTGATTCAAAGATTGATACAACTCACTCTGATCGGGCGAGACTCACCTCGCCTTGATTGTTGAGAAGCACACACTAGCAGATTTAAAAAGATTTAAATAAAGCAGATTGCAAAATAACCAGCTTCTCTTTGAAGCTTGCAACAACCACCTAAGTTTCCCTGGCTTGCTGAGTAGTAAGTACTCACCCTTGCTCTATATATATATATAGTTCTCCGTCAGGACTTGGATGCTGGAGTTGCAGTGAAATGAAGATTAGTGTTTCGTCCTGGTTCCCAGCCATTGCCTGTGTGTTGGGACTTAGTCCGTTGTTCCGCTGCTGCCGCTACCTCTGTGTTGTTCATTGCTGTCTCGGGCTTGCTCCGAAACTATAACGTAAGTAAAGGTATAAGTCTATTTAATTATTTATGTATCTAAGGCTCTGCGATGATGCATGTTTGATTTCCATGGATACCAGCGCTACGTCCTGGGACTAGTATCGGTATCGCGGTTTCGCGGGAAGGCAGTTCGCCCTGTTTTCCTGCGACACGCCCTAACTGGTGCCGTTGTACAGCGGTGCCAGATCGGGGTGTGACAAAGATGGTATCAGAGCATAGGTTGGCTCTAGGACCGAAACCCCCTGATAGGATTGTAATATTTGAATACAAGCTATTTGTAAAAAAAAAACTAAGGAATTCTTTTCCTTTTTGGTCTAGATTTGCGAAAAATCTTTATCTGATTCCCTGTCTGCATCAAAATCTAAAATCTAGTCTTGTGTTATGCCTTACACCCTGGCACCCGCCTGTCATCATGCTCCGTTGATGAATGGTGTGCTTCTGCCTGGCGAGTTAATTGCTAGCCTTCGGTAATAGTTGACCTTAGTATCGTCACCCGCTCAGTAGGAGTTGTGACGAAACAGTGCGTGTGTGATGTTATGTCTGGTAGTCCGTGTTCAGGTATGGGACTAGTTGGCTTACTGACTGGGACATACCACTATTCTTGCTTGGATTGCGAAAACCGTTTTTATCTAGTGTTTTTGGTTATGTCTTTACTCCTGTGCCCGATCGTTATGATCTCAGTCAACCTGGGACAGATGGCACATCGCACCAACCGTCAGACCCGTGCCCTCAACCGCCACGGAACCAAGAGCAACTCAATCCAATCAATCAACTCTAAGCACCTAGATCACCGAACCAGCCAACAAAAGACAGAAAGTACACAAGCAACTGCCGTTGAATCAGTCAACCACGATGCAACCGAAACTCAGAAGACGTTAATGGATCTTCAACAAATGATGGCCTTGCAAGCTCAGATAATGCAAGGAGTAACACAGATCGTCACCGCCATGCAACAATAGCAACAGTTACTACTACACTCACTACAAGCCCATCTAGATCAGAGCAACAGTAATGATAAAGCGAAGGAAATCCAAAGTGCTAGATCACCAGAAAATCCAGATACCGACCAAGAGACAACTGGAGATTATCTAAGAGGAATGATTGCAGGAGTGAGAATTGCACTTCAGAATCGCCAGTACTCTAACCTTCAGAGTATGATCCATGAGTTTTCCGTACAAGAATATACAAAGAAAGAAGAAGACCGTCCAAAACGTAAGGCCCCACCATCAGGATTCAACATGCAAGAAGGGCCAGGTCTAAGCAAACGTCCGATGATGCAAACATGTCATGGAATGTCAACCGCAACAGTTAGTTAGCAACTGACCAGAACCAACCTCGAAAGTTTGGAAGGAAATAACCCCAACACGTGCGTTCCCCAATCAAAGACAGCAGACCGTACAGCCAACAAAAAGTGCTTCAGTTGCCATGAAAAAGGGCATTACGCAAGGAACTGCCCCCAAGGAAAGGAAAACAATACACAACAACAACCCAATGAGAATTCGCCAAGGATCCCTGCCTCTGTCCATGGAAGTTCGGACCTACAAAGCGGTGCCTCACCCCAGGGCACCTCACTAGTCCACAAATCAGCCGACGAACCAAACACCAACACCAGAAGCTGAAGAGCCAACATCTGTCGAGACAAGCGAAGGAAGAAAGCTTGCGCCCTCCGCTCCCAAGTCAAGAAAACTCACAAAGCTAGCCAACATCGAATGTTTCAACTGTCATGAGATGGGACACTATTCACGTGAATGCCCCAAGAATCATTTCGTGACACCTTAGTTCTATGCGTCGACCAAAGCGTTTGCACCAGCGAATGCAAGACTGCAAAGCAGCGGATCAGTCTCTCAAGCTTCGCCAGCCACCAGACATGGACGTTTGAACCACGTGCAGGCTGAACTAGTTGAAGAAGTTGAGTATCTCGAGACCGTGGAAGAAGAAGGTGAAGAACAAGACCTCCCCGAAGAAGAAGAGCCACAACAGAACTGACCACCTCCACTATGCAGAGTAGCTGACAGTCCAATGCAAGAATGCAAGTTGACCAGAAGAAAGATCTGAAGCGACAGAAGCAGCGAAGAAGTCTGAAGTTCCCCTTTTGTTCTCTTTTCTCTATCCACCTTCAAATCTCGAGGATGAGATTTTTGTAGGGGGGTAGGTTTGTAATGCCCCACTTTCAGCGAAATGTTAAACAATATTTTGCTAAAAACTACCCGTGAAAATTTTGCCTCTTTGTGTGTTGTATCGTATGTTGTGCCATGGATCTCAGTTTGTCTCTCTGCCTTGATCTCGAAATCCCTCCTCTCAAAAATCTCTGTTCCAAACAGTCTCCGAGTTCGAATCGCCGTTATCGAACTTCGCTCCTAAAACCATAACGGCGAATTTCCCAATCTTCTCCTTTAGAAAATCTTGCTTCGATATCCGTTCCGAATATCCGAATCAGAACCCTAAAATTGACCCCTTCGGATCCCCTCCTAAAATTCCCTTGACTTCTCTCTCCCCCTTGAATCCCGAAGAACCCCGAGTCAATAATACAACTTGGGCGTCCAACCCCTATTCGAACATTCCTTCCTACCAATATATATATATATATATATATATATATATATATATATATATATATATATATATATAGGTGTACATGCGTATATACATGTATTAACCCTCCCCGTTGCTCCTCCAAAAAAATATCAATTATTCCCTTGGAAGTTTCTACTCTTGACTCCCTGTAATTGCCAGAGTTCAAATCCAAAATTTTGAAATTCAAACCCTCTTGGAAAAATCCTCAAGAAACCCCTCTCAAATAATCCTGGAAGGTCACTATACCATTTTAATTCTAAACTATACAAATTTATCCCCTGGGACACCCCCTGTATTCCTTGAAATATTTTGAGTCCCACCATGTATTTTGAATTCAATTCCCCTTTTGAAGTCTCCAAAAACTCTTTTAAATATATTCCAGAGAAAATAGAGAGGGAGCACTGTTTCCCCTGGGCCGCCTATCTTTCCTCGGCCCAACATAGAGAGAACATGGTCGACCGTCGCCGCCATGCGATCTTGCCACATCCTCCAAACTCTCCTCAGCCCTCCGATACCTCTCCTCAGCGCCGCGCCGCGCGCCCCGTGAGTAAACCTGCCTGCGCCGACGGATTTGCGCCACGTGGTCCGTGCGCCCCCACTTGGCCATCCGATCTCCATACCTGCAGCCACGCGCATGAGCCCGAGTGCCGTCGGATCACAGACATCTGTCCCGCCCTGCGCGCCCGCTGCCCAATCACGCCGCTCGTCCCCGCCCGCACATGAATGCCACAGCCGCACCGATCGGGCCACGTGTCCCCGCTTTGCGTGCCCCTGTCTGATCTCCCTGCACTGTGCATCGTCTTCATCTATCCCCATCCACCGTTTTCCCCCCGACCACGCGTAGATCCTGTTCGAAGAAATGCTGCAAGCAGCCAAAGGTCGAGCCGCCCCACCGCCAAACGTCATTCGGCCCTTGCCACGTTCCTCTTCCTCTGCTGCGTCCCAACAAGTGGAGGAGACGCCTTCCTTCCCCTCCTCTCCTCTCCTTTCCTTGTCCATGCCCCGACCGAGCCAGTCAAAAAGGAGCCGCACCGCTCACCTCACCGCGGCCCCACCCCTGTTCCCCATCTGCACACCACACGTCGCCACGGCTACACCGTGACCGCGCCTCGCCCAAGCCCGCGCGAGGAATTCAAATTCCGCTGCCCAGGAAAATCCCCGCCGTCTCGGCATCCTCTCACTCCTCCATTATTGGACCGCAATAATTGGAGCTCCTCCCTTTCTCCCCCGCCTATAAAACCCCCTCCTGAGCTCCACCCTCCACCTTTCTCAACTCTGCCCACTTGGACGCCGTCGGTCGCTATGACAAGCCGCCAACGTTGCGTGCCAACCCATGGCACTCCTCGCGACACCCGAAGCTCTGCCGCCTCCGCCGCCGCTTGGCCATCACCAGCCCTCATTGTCAATCCAGACAATGCGTCGTGAACGCCTCCCTCTTCCGGTCCCGTCTTCCTCGCCCGATTCCCATGCACCGAGGACATTGAACCCCCTCAGTCCTGTGCTCCTGTACTCCTCGCCGCGAGACCGCCGACACCAACCAATCCTTTCGCCAGTGAGCTCCCCGTCGATCTCCATTGCACTAACCACCTTTGGATGCCCCCCCCCCCGAGCACGCCTCTCCTCCTCAGCTCTTCTCAGCTCGCTCTGATGCCGCCACGGCCATCGTCGTTGTCTTTCCCCTCTGTTTCTCTGTCTTCTCGCCACGGACTCCTGCCGCCAGCTATCCCCTGTCTCGGACTGCCAAATCAGAGCTGCTCGGGTGATTTCCCCATGACCTCCTTTCCCCGTCGGTGTGGTCTCTCACCGCGGAGCACCGCCGCTCGTCGAGACGACTAGCGTCGCTGTCAGCCGTCTATCCGGCCACAGTGTTTCTCGCCACTGACCCGCCCGAGCCGAGCCTTGTCCCTTCCCATGCTCACTGAAGTGTGGCCCCGCTCAGACAGAACGATGGTGCACTCCAGTCCCATGCACCAGCCTCTGCAATTTCCATTGCTGACATGTGGGCCCAATCCCTGCCCTCCGTAACCGTGCACGCGGTCTCTATGCACCCCAGTCATTGGCTCGTGGGCCCTCCGCCCCGGTCCACGCAGGTCCATGCCCGTGAGCCCTGGTTCCGCTGACAGCCGGACTCCACCATCCAGTGAGCCACATGCCCCCTTGCTTCTCTGACGCGTGGGCCCCTCTCAGTCCACCCCGTGTTTCCCCCTCTCCCTAGCCACTGACACCTGGGCCTCGAGTGCCAATGGGATATCTCCCCTTGTCTCTGCCATGTGGGCCACCTTGGCCCACTGCCATTCAGCCACTCCATTCATCTCTCTTGCATGTGGACCCCAGCTATCAGTGACACAATTAAGATTCTAGAGAATAATGTAGTCCAGAAATTAAATAACATTTCCCTTGAGCCAAAAAATCACTTAATCTTTGGAAAGATCATATCTTTTAATCCATGACTTCGATCGACTCCGTTCCAACTCCAGTAATTTTCTAAAATTGAGATCTATCTAATGGCACTATTAGTAGTACTAAATAGGGTCTTTTTACTGGTATTTGTGTAGATTTTTGTGTGTTGGTGCATAGTAACGAACGTCAAAAATTAGTTTCGGAGCAAATTTCGCAGCGATTCCTCGAAGACTCGTGAAGACCTAGAGCAAGACAAGTCACCTTTGATCATCTTGAGCCCATATTTGTGGAACTAAGAACTTTGATTGCCAAATCGCATTTACTAGGCTACACAGAGATGATTTCTCGGCCGTGGTCGCAAGACGACCGACGGGCTGCCAACCCATTTGTTGCATGACTTGCTTGATTGATTGTGATTCCCATACACATCCTTGTCACCGTCCTTGATACATCCCGGTACCTGTGTCAACGGGCATGGTACCGGTGATCACCTATGAAATTTAAAAATAATTACGATTGGTAAAACTTGGGTTTACGAAACTTTGGAAAACCCAACACCTGGGCCGGTGCCTTGAAAATAAAATGGTTTGTGAAAACTACGGTGCAGGGATCGTATTAGCAGGACGAGTCTCCCACACTGCAGCTAAGGACCAATTCCTTCAGAATTTCATCCGAGCATATGACAGTACAACCACATGGGTGATATGGGATAACTCCTGGCTGAGTAACTAGCCTCCCAGGGACGCCTTGCATGTCATTGGACTGTGGATTGTGTGAGAAGGCGTCGGGGGTGCTTCCTGGGTTCCTAGCACAGCATGGTCTCGGACCTACCCTATTGTTGGTCTCGAGGACCCCTCCAGTTGGCATGGGGTAACCTAGGAGGGTTTGGAAAATGCTTTGTCGCGAAAACCTCTATGTCACTAAATCGTACCCAATGGTGTGAGCTGGTGACTAGAGTAAGTCGCGTCGTGTGGGTAAAGTGTACCCCCTCTGCAGAGATTTAAACTGTTTGAACAGCCATGCCCGCGGTCAAGGGCGGATGTGAGGTGATTCCTTAGCATAGTTTTGTTTGACAACTGCTTGTGAAAGGATGTTTGTGGATTGGAAATCCGATTTCGAAAAATGTTGGCCGAGACGGCGATGGCGGCGGCTTGCAGGCAGCGGTGCTGGAAGTAGAACAACGTTACGGCACGGCTGAGCGACTGCGGCACTGGGGCAACAGCAGGAGCAGCGGCGGCGCTGCAGGCGAAGCGAGGCGACGGCGCCGCGCAGAGGATAGCGGCGGCACGCAAGCAGCGCGTGGTAGGGGCATAGGGCAGCGTGGCTTAGGGCATGCTATATATAAGGGTGCAGCAAGGGCCAGGTGGCGGCGCTACTCCTACGGCGGTGCCGAATCAGGTTGCGGCAGCAGCGATAGGCCGGGCCGGGGTGGAGCGCGATGGTGGCAGGCTGGGCCGGGGTGGGCAGCAGGCCGTGCGACGTCCAGCAGGTCGAGGGCCGAGGGGAGGCGTAGGAGTAGGCTCCGCTGGGCCGAGCTCTAGCTGAGATAGAGGAAGCCTAGGGAAGAAGATGAACAGGAGAGGGAATAAAGGAGAAAAGAAAAAAAAAAAGCAGAAAGGGAAAAGAGAAAAGAGAGAAGAAAAAGAAAGAAATAGAGAGGGTTTTCCGAAAATTCGTCCATTTTGAATTTAAATTTTAGGATTTAGATAATTAGGAATATTGGAAAGGGAAAGGTGTTTTGAATTTTTGGGAATATCCGATACCCGAATATATATAGGACGAAGGAATATATTATAATATATATATATATAAATATATATATATATATATATATATATATATATATACACGCCCAAATGCATAATTTGTGTGTGTGACACACACATATGCATTGGGCATGGCATTACCCATACCCTTTATATTCTACATCACACACGCCATCTTTCTTCCTCTATATTTATCTCTAATTCCCCAATTGCTCATCATCTTCTCGTCTCGTATGGCGTTTCAACTCCAAGTTGGACACTGCCGAGCCTAGGACAAACCGCGCGCGTTTCACCCTGACGAGGTACCCTCCCGAGTGATAATTGTCTTTATCCACGTCAATCTATCACCTGAAGGCGTGCGTGTCTGAGTGCCGCTCAGGTTGCACACAAGTGCTCACGTATGTGACGTGACACCTTTTTGTGCCAACAAGCACCTTCTAGAATTGGAACAATTAGGTACTAGAGGAGGCTAGTGGCGAAGTTTTTGTTTCCCAAATATTTCCTTCCACTACACAAATCCGGTTCATGTGTGATGGCCCTCCGTGACGGTCGCTGAATCGTCACGAAGGCCATCATCTCTGATGGTTAAAAAAATAGCATGTTTCAGTTAGGCTATATGCACGGCTCGTCATAGATGACGGTCATCTTGATGGCTAATTTTGAACCGACATAAAACATCGGTGTTTGGTCTGACTCCTCCCCGCGTCCTTCTCCCGCAGCCCTCCTCCCCACCTTCTCCTCCTCCGGCGCAGTCATCCCTCGCCCCTCTCCTCCTCTCGACGCCCTCGGCCGACGGCCCCCTTACCCAACATAGCTTGTCTCCTCCCCGGTGACCGCTCCTCCTTGGCGCCCCTCCACCCGAAGCCCCTCCTCCCAACACTCCTCCTCGGGCTCTCCTCTCCCGGCCTCCTCCGAAAACCAGTCCTTCACAGGCGACCTCTGAGAGAAGCGCAGGAAGTAATTCAATACCAGCAAACGAAATAACCCATGTTAGAGAAGTTCTAAGATACATAAGAATAATAGAAAAACAAGCATGCGCATGAGCAACTTCGAGATGATCTTGTGGAGCACTTAATGAACGCTTCATGGTGGTCAGTAGTTTATTCAATGCATTTTCTATGAGTTATTTCGAGTCTTCACTTTTGCTTGCAGAATATGTCATTTCCATGTTTCTAAATTTGAATAAAAATTTAAATATGGTGTTTACAATTATTAATTTGTATATGATGAATTTTATACATTATAAATATTTATGTTTCAATTATTATAGTATCAAATTAGACAATATACATATAGTGTATGGTGAAATCGACAATAGAAAGAAAATAGAGACTGAAAAATGGGTCGTTACTGGAGTTGAAGCATATTTGAGTTCAAAGAAATAGGGATAGCACCCATTTAAACATTAAGAGCTCTAAAATGAAGCGATTGCTGGAGATGCTTTAAATTGTGAAGTATTTAGGTGTAATCAATATGGCCGCTTTGTTCAAAGCACCAACAGCAGCAAGACATGTAGCTATACATGAATTTTTTTTATTTTATATTTATTTAATAAAAAATTTACAAAAACTATCCGCATTTTCATTTCAAAATTTAGAAAAATATACTCCAGGGCCCTCTGTTTAGGGCGAATATGTCTGACTCCCTGAGAGGGCGATGATATGACGTGGCTGACGACGGCCGTTGGCCGACGGCCGACGGCCGCAGCCATTTGCAGGCGCGCCCCGGGCCACACAAAAACGTGCCTCTGAATGAGAGGGCGTTCAAGGGCCGTCGTGTAAAATCCGGCCGGAGGGCCGGCCATTATTTACATCGGGCGGCCCCTGCCCCGACTCCTCGTCAGAGGGCGGTTTTTGTGTAGCCGGGGCCGCCTCAAAATAGCCGCCCCCCCGGCCGGTGCCATTTTGCAGGCGGCCCCCTGCGCCCTGCTCAGAGGGCGGTTTTTTCTGCGGCCGGGGCCGCTCTGCAAATGGTCCGGACCAACGGGCCGGCTATTTTGCAGGCGGCCCCCCTTGCCGCTCTCATCGGAGGTGTTTTAAGCCGGCCCTCTAAAAACCCCTCCCAGACGTCCAAAATGTCATAAAATTCACTGAAAATTACAAAAAAAAGAGAGTAGCTGAGAGTAAGCTGAACGAAAAGCACGAAGCTCTGTCAGCTGCTGATTTGTCTGCAGTAAAATCTATTATTCTCTTTTAATTTCTATTTCTGATGCATAAATTGATGTAGTATTGTACATGGTTAATGTAGAGTACTATATGAAAAACTAAGTTGTTACTCGTATTGTTAGGTCTTTAGTTAATGTGTAATGATTTAATTTTTGTAGAGATGTGAGGAAAATATTGGTATCTAGTTAACTGTATTTTTTCATCACAGAAATTGTCAAATAAGGTGATATTTCAGTTATTTCACGGGCAAGGGAGATGTTAGATTATGGCTCCAAGAGACGGTAGATCATGTGTCGATTTTAGTTAGACGGCAAAGGGAATGATGTGGACAGACTGAGAGATGTTTGTGGGTCAGTATAACACTCGCTGATGTGGCGAGGGTTTCGATGAACCCCGACGAGCCTCAGCGCAATAAACCTTGTATTCGTACGTCAGAGTCGTGCCCTGAAGGTTTTTTTTGGGAACTATGCGGGCTGGATTGCACTATGCCACTTGAGATGTAATGTGGAGATGCATTTCAACGTGGTGTGGCCACTGGGCACTACTTGTGTCGTATATGAGATGAAGAAACACTGCTGGTGCAATGCCCGTGCAAGATGATGAGAGTCCAAGTACGGCGGGATGGTAATAGCGAGAAACAATGGAAGAAAATGAAGAAGGATGAAGCCGAGGATGAAGAAGAATAGACAGCCACTGTGGCAGATAGAGAACAAATCAATTAGAATCGTTGAAGAAATGGATAGGGAAGATTCTGAAAACGAGCAAGTAGAGCAGGATGATCGTTCTACTGAGGAGGACACATGATGCCTGCAGAATGCACAACCAGATTTCTCTAGGCTCTTCTATTCTCCGAGAGACATCATTGTGTCATGGGAGTAAGGAAAATGAGGTTCATGAAGGGGCGTAAATATGCATATGTAGAGGATTGACTTAAAAGAGCAGCATAAACAATGGGCGTGTCACTTCAAAGGAGTTATAGTCGGTGAGTCAACTCGGTCTAAGTTTGAAAGTAAAGTGCATGAAGGATGGGTGTCCATGGCGGGTGCACGCATCAAGGGTAAATGGCAAGAAAGATTATTGGCAAGATTTTCAATCGTGACTGAGCATTCATCGTTATGTTACCCGGTGTGAAAAATATCACAGAAATATGACATCTGCATTATGTTGCGAACAGAGATATACTCAACCTATATTAACAAATTGGGTAGAACGAACCAAAGGTCAATTGTCTAGACATATTGCAGAGAAGAATTTAAATACCAGCCAATTATCTATGCTAAAGGCTTGGAGGGCAAACAGAAGGTTGATAGAAATGAAGATAATTTGGCACATTTGAAGCATCTTGATAATTTGCCTCCGTTGGCTGTATTTCTCTGTATCTTCAGAGGAATCTGAGACGTGCTAACGACCTAAAAGCTTTCCATCAATTCACCATGGTAATAAAGGTGTGTTTGCAACGATATATCTTTGCATTAGTGCTTCTGCATTCAGGGATGCAATAGTGTCCCTGTCGTCCATCCTCTGCATCGATGGAACATTTCTCGGAAAGTAACAGAGGGCAGATCTTAACAGCAATGAATGGAGTTGATAGGAAAAACCAAGTTTCTACCAGTATGCTTTTGCTTTTTGTTGGAGAGATGAGAACACTCGATAGCTGGTATTGTTTCTAGAAAGGTTAAGTATGCATTTGTAACGGATAGAGACAGAAACGTATGCCTATACATGACGTCACGCCGGTCTTGCTGCGTGCAATTTGAGGAATTGAGATATGGATGTGTTGAGAAAGGGATACCCACCAAGGTGTTTGGTCTGATGTCAAACAGGATGGTGCATGCGTATATGGGTGCTAATTTCTACAGACAGTTTAGAAATAAGCACCCTTATGGATCTTTTCAAAGAGGCTTTGCGCCCCAGCAATCAGAGAAGCCGAAATTCAAAGAGCTATATGGAAGAGGAAGTTTGGATGAGCTAACTCTAAACAAACAAAAGATGACAGTCTAGGAGGGCTACAATTGGAGGGAATGAGGCTCCACAGCACTTGAACCTCTGATCAACTGACGGACTTCATATGAGAAGGGGATGAGGTTGCATCCTCAGTTAGAAAATTTTCAGATTTGGATTGAAGAAATGAGCCAAGTGAGAAAAAATGGCATTGTGTTGTATGACAGGATGGTTCTCGGTTTGGCATAATGCACCACAAATTTGGCAGAGGTTTATAACTGGGGTGAATGCGTGGTGATTCATGGCTCACTTGTTGGCTAGTATTATCTGTTTGGCACATGGCAAGTACTTAGAGATGGTTCAGAGCAGCTAGGCCAAATGCCGACAATCTTTTCTTTGGGCATCACTAGCTGACGAAGTATCTGCAAGATAAAGGTAAAAGGCCCGGAAGACATCGTCTCACCTAAGGCACAAAGAAACAGATTTGAAATATTCGTGTGTCGACAAGGCATGCGCGGAATCTTCCGTAAAAGAGTTGTGCAGAGTGTGGTGCGAAGGAAGACTGAACGTGCAAGTGCTCGTGCGAATGGCCGTAAAAACATACTGCTCCCACAAGCACATGTCAGTTATGTGCCGCGAGCGTGAGTGCTGGGATAGAAGCCGCTAATTTGTCTCACCTTAATTCAAGAACAGTAAAGCAATATCTATAAACCTGGCGAGAGATAATACGGTTTTGGTATTGGGTACATTACTATGGAGATCCTCAAGCATGTACGATCTGACCATACAATTAGAGGGATAAACCGAGTCTGCCTTTGCAAGATAGAGACGCAGTGCGATGACATGTATGAGTTCAGACGGTGGATAGCATAAAGTTGTTGTCAAATGTGACCAAACAGGTCATACATATAGAGACATGTCAAAGGATCAGCCGGTCAAGTGCGGCGGAAGCGACCGTGCGGGTTCAGCGCGATGGCAGCGCCTAACGGGTGAAGGTACACCTTCAAGAGACCCGTCAGGCGTTCGGCACAATTAGTGGTTGCATGGGTAGGGTACGTCTATACTAGTTCTTTGTATAGAAGGATATGGACGCTCCTGTTGTTTTTATTACATGTATGCTATAAATCATTATAATAAATTAAGGTAACCTCTATTTGCATGCACGGTATAGGACGATACACCGAGCTGTTGAGCCGAGTGTCGACCGGTCCCCCGGTTTACCTGTCGCCCGCGAGGGTGCCCAATTCCCTTCGTCAAGCTTCATACACATAACTCCTGCGGATAGATCTCGGTTGTGAAGAGGTAAGGAAGCTTAACAATATTCATTCATCGTTGGTGCTATGTTATGTTCCAATATTTGATTACAAGTGCTATATTGCAGGTGTGTAGGCTGGACTTCTCGCTGTGTAGGCTAGTCGAGGCAGCATCCGGAGAGAGAGGATCCCGCCAAGTGAGGGAACTGATCGGCAGTCCCTTATGGGCCGCATACTGTGGATCGCTGGAGACCGGACCCACCACATTCCACTTGTGCGCAGATGATTCCACACTCCGACGGTGTCGTACTGCTATGATGCCTCGCAGAGACGCAGCAGGCTCCGATCGACGGGGGCACGGTTGGGTCGCAGGACCTTCACTGCTCTTGCGCGGTGCATCGTCGACTTGAACTTGACACTGCGGTGCATACCGATAGAACTTTTCACACGATCGCCCTTCGCAGGCTTGGCGTTACAGTCACCGTAAGGTCGTGGATTTCCTTCTTCAAAAATCATCGATCTACAAAGCAACAGAGCTGCACCTATATCTTCCTTTACACCTGATAAGCTAGCCGATGACGCGCGATTATCGGTGCGGTCGGAGATGGAGGGTACACTGTCGTGCGGTTTCGACGTGGGTGATGTCCAACAACTCAAGGACGCGTGGAAAGGATGATCCACTACGCTCGTGCGACGTCGCGACAGCGAGGAGGCCTCGCGGTACGCAGTGGATTGGGATTGCTGTCTTAGTGCGCGACGTACCGTCTCTTTGTACCGGCAAAGACGATCCAGTGCGATTGATCGCTGCGGTTGCCCTCTGGAGCTTCGCAGTATGAGCGGCGAGTCGGTTCGAGATGCGCCGCCTGTGATTCAGCAGCTCTGCTACCGAGGGCGCCTGAGGAATTGTACGGTGCCAGTAGGCCCAGGACGGTCCGACCATAGGCGTATGGTGGCAGTGCGGTACAGTTGAAATTCTATGTTTGGATATGCGCAAAATAGAAGGACAGATTTCTACATTTCTTATTGTGAGCGTCGTTACGCCACACGCAGGTTAGGGAGCTACCGCCGCAATTCTTGGGTTCGACCGTGCTGCGGGCCCAGCGGGTCAGTCTGGGCGCGCGTACTAATCGCAGGCCATCGGCCCGTGCACTCGGCTTGACTCTCTACTCTTTGCACGCGCCGAGCCAGGCTGTATCTGGATGATGACATGCCGTTGGTGTTCGACATCTCGCGAGCCCACTTCCGCAGCGCGTGCTGAGGTACAGTTCGGCTACGACAGTACTCCCCTGTGCCCGTGCAGATGTGTGCTGACGGATGTGCACCAGTTATACACTGGACGATCTTTGTTTACTACATAACTATGTATGTAGTGCTATGCCCTCTACCTGAATATATATTACGAGGGGACAGATTGCAAGCCGGTGTTCAGTGGTATCTCAACTGGCAGAGAGTACGTAAGCGGACTATTGGTTGTTGGCGGACGGAGGGGCTGGGTCGGGAGATACAATGCACACACTGAGGAGGCTACCCTAGCATACCTCACGTGGTACCGGTAGGAGCCGTACCGCACACGAAGGTACGTCCCCCAGATGTCACACCACAGTCGCTCTGCTACAGACCGTATCATGAGCACATGCAGGATACTTCCGCGCGGTCCGTCCATTATCTTTGCACTTTGGCTATTTCCTTTGTCCGTGACCACAGTTCTAGACACAATGTTCAGCGGTACATATCTGAAATAGCGACGCAGCGTGACGAGGTCAGGCTGATGTAAACAGCGGCGTTCTATGTGTCGCCACGATTGGATGGGATTGTTGAATGCGAAGAAGCCAGAGGACGACCTTCGCAGATCGCTTCAGCGCGATGCTCCAGTGATTCATGCGTCACTTGTCCGTGCGGGATCGTGTGGGTAGCCCCTCCGTAGTGTACAGCAGACAGCCGGCCTTAGCAGGAAGGAGCAGGAACAGAGTGCGATGCGGTTCCAGCTCACCATCTGGCCCTCGCCAGAGGTAAATTGACAACCATCGTTCGTAAATGTTTTCTTCTATGAATGTATGTGACATAACTATGCTTCCTGAGCTTTCGCTACAACAACGTACCTACATCTCCTCTGGACTAGCTCGAGCGCATAGAGTATACTACAGCGACACCGCAGCTGGGATGACAACTGCCCCTCGGCTCACCACAGGAGGTCCTTCAGGTTATATTCCAGTTTATTTTGCCTTGGCAATTTTGGTTTGCAATTTAATATTTTGGTCTACAGTGTTCTAACCTACACGCGGGGATGTTTGCTACGCTGCTGCTCCTCACGCAGGGCGGTGCCGTGACATGCGCCTCGCCACACAGGAGGTGCCTTCAGGTTATAGTAAAGCTTTTATTTTTGCGCTGTACCAAAATTTTGATTTGCAATTATCTAATATTTTGGTGTACAATGTTCCACTCTATACACTGAGCGCCGGGGAGGTTGTGCTGGCGTGGCGTCCCAGTAGGCGCACGTGTAGGCGGTTGGCACCGACGGATCTTTCCGAGGGACGACCTTGGAGGACTCAGGGAGAAGATCCAGAAGATACTACAGCTGGC